>JAODOF010000018.1:5865989-5876046 GCA_027576175.1 Sciades proops | reverse complement strand
AAAAATTTCGGGGTCCACGCAGCCACCGCGTTATACAGAGATTCGCGTTATATCGAGCCGCGTTATAAAGAGGTTTCGGTGTATATGTGACAAATAAAGACTTTGTCGTCTTCTGACCTTGACTCCAATTCTGACACTTACCCTGAGTTTAACTCTGATATTTATTTTGACAAATAGGGATCACAATAGTGCATCATTTTTCTACATAACCGCCAACGCAAGTGTTCCAGCACTTAGTGTGTCTGCAGTCCTCTCCCAAAAACAAACAAAAACCAAACCCTTCCAATTCCTAATTTATGGTCACACTTTTAAGTCACACCTCGCTCACCTGCAGCGTTTCCAGACTGCCAGCTCTTGGCAGTCACACTCGTAGCTGGAGGCACTCCGTTCCCAGTGCGTGACGCTTTGGTCATGGTTTTAACCGTGGACGTGGCGTGAGTGTTCGCGTGGACGTCCTCTACGGCCTCACTGCGGACAGGGAGAACGTAGTTATTAGCTAGAGTTTCATCACTGATGGAACTCATTCACAAATATTTCACAATATTAGTTTTAAAGGCCTCAGAGTCTATCGTCTATAAAGCAGATGAAGCTGCAACTGCAGGCTGCAAAAACTGACCGATCAGCTGCTGAATGAGCTACTAGGATGGGTTTGTTATGGTAACCATAAGCAGGAACACACAAAGGTTTACCATAAGCCTGGGCAGCTGTCCTTTCAGAGACCAGTGTCCCTTTCTTTCTTTCTCTCTCACACACACACACACACACACTGCATACTGTATTCTTTTGAACGCTGCTCCCGTTTCAACACTTTCACACATGTGCATATAGCATGTTTATAACAACTGCCTGATGTAATATGCTAAAATAATTGCTGTGAGGAAACGTATCGCTACTCGGGGTGTAAAAAAAATGATTAAATTCAGCATGAATGAATTTATCAGACCTGATCATTAGTAAACTAAAGCATACTGAAGAAGTGTTTCTTGTTAAACTTTCATTTTGTATTCCATCATGCACTACATACCCAGTAATATAAAACGTTTTTGCTTCACCCATCTCATTAGGCAGCATATATATCACGGTAAACACCCTCACCCCACCCTCAAGATATACTCCATACTCCTCCAACACTGCCCAATTCCAATGTTAGAGAAACAAATAGCTGATAGAGCTACAATAATTATTTGGTTCTTGTTCAACATAATGAAATGGCGTTGAGAGTACGTGCAAGGTGAACTGCATTTGGGGGTTTCGTAATTGAAGAGCAACGGATGAAGACTGTCTACACCAATGCAGGAAGAGATTAAACATTTACTTATAGAACACTATAAAGCAATTACCTATGACAGGAAACTACATCAACCGAGTCTTTAAGAACTGAATTAGGAGCCGGTCTCCACACAAGCAATTAATACCAATCTAACCAATTACAGGGGATGTGTTTTGGATTAGGCCCATTCAGGAATCTAAGCATGACCAGATTGATCAAATAAATCTGGCCAATAGGCCCAGCAGTCCCAGATGGTTTGTTAATGAAGAAAACAGGTGCCAACAAAAATGGCTGGCACTGCCTTCACTCTGGTAGTATACTGCCCCAGTTTTCTGCCCAACCCCCATCCTGCCCGGTCTTGCAAAAATACAACCAACTCATGCTACAACACTCGTAACCTTTCATCATCTATCCAATAAAACAATAAAAATCCTTTAAGTAATAATTCCTATGCCTTGCACTTTTCATGCTGCTACTGAAATTAGGCAGTCAATCCAAGATGCATGATGGGAAATCTACAGCTCTGCTTAAACAGATGGGAGTAGTGAAGAAAAAAAATAATAATTTTTTAGCGTGCCCAATGCCAGCAGGGGAAACCATATCTGAGAAAGCAACATGAAAGCCGAGTTTAAAGAAAGGCGGAGGAAGGGTCTGGTCGTGTAGTGCCCATATGTACAGGCAGCTGGTTACAAGAGGTGCTGCCATTATCAGAGGGTTTACATGGACTCGATACAATTCAGATGCCGACTCCGAGTGAAAAATTAAATGGCTATCACATTTTCCAAGGTCACCTTTCCAAAGGATGCGTCCATCTGATGCTGAAAGCGTGAAAAGAATGTGGACATGGTGACAAATTTTGCATGTTTTGTTGTCCTTTAATCAATCATCAACCCCTCCTCCAATACTACAAGGGTTTCCCAGAATAAAACGTACACTTTCTGATTACAGGAACGGAGACCTGGCAGAAGTTCTCAAGCACAAATAAGACTTCATTTCAAAACAAACATGGCCCATTTTGTGGCAAGTCAGGATTTGCTCATTGAACTGAAACAATAAACAGAAAGCCTTTCTTGGTCAGGTTCTCTCCAAGCAGACATTTCACTCTGTAAAAAGCAGATAGTTCAAGACTGATTGCGACATCCTAGCAGCAACTAGGTAAAAACAAGGTAAGAAAAACCTCTACCATATTGCCATCTGGTGGGCATTTGCAGAGCTGCATTGAGCTACAATATCCACCCTCCCATACCCCATGGCTAGTCAGAAAAGAAGTGCATTAAAGAGAATAGAGTATAAATATATAATGTACCCTCCGGTTCTGTTCCATCTCTGCCCAAACCAATATGTTATGTATTGCTTTGCTTGTCTCCATTTTTTTTTTTTCCAGTCCTGCACCGCATGTTCCATTTTGTTCTTTATGTTCCTTGTCACCCGGGGGATGAAACAAGGAGAGAATAAGGACAGGAGAGACAGGCATAAAAAGGCAGAGCTAGGAGCTGTTTAACCCAAAGGAGAAAGCTAATCTATTATTTATCAATGACAATAAATAAATATTGGATATGTTCAGCAGTTTTTCCATCAGAGAGGCAGACAGGAGCTGGCAGTCCTTCATGTGAGAGACAGAGTGCGAGAAAAAACACCTCGGGATGTGACAGGCGATTTCCTGGATGAGCATGTTACATAGGTTTCCATATTGAAGCAAAATAAAAATAAAAAAACATTGTGTACTTTACAGTTCGTACAAAGTGATGAATAACATTATCCTATAGTTTTCTGGCAAACAAACAAAGCACGAGGCTGGGCAGCACTGTTTATGTATTTATGACTTGTCCAACCCTGTAATGGGACACAAACTTTTGCACTGCAAGACTTTTCTCTCATGGTTTTGACTTTAATGATGTAATGCATGAATCAGAATTTTCCATTGCTCTGAAAGCAGAAAAAGACAAAAGAAAGACAGAAAGAACAAACAGGACAGAAACTGCGAAAGACAGCACAAGCGACTCAGGAAGAGGAGAGAAAAGAAGCAGCTTTATTGAGACATTTAGAAGACATTGGTACTAATTTAAATCAGATACAGAAGTCCGTAAAGCAGAGTACAGTTTTTATAGAGTGCAAATCTGAAGAAAACTTCAGAAACGGAAAAATGAGCAAATGCAAACCCCTAAAGAAATAGCAGATTAAGATGGAGATCATGCAAGAAAAGTGCCATCGTGACATTATCTGTGAATCTGTTTCTTTCTGTTAAGTACGCGACATCCTATAGCCCTTCTTCAAAACACATTCTTCAACCTGACTTACACTCACACATCGGGGGGGGGGGGGGGACAACTTTTAACTGCCTTTTTGAACAACCGTGCGTCTACATCTGAAAACCAGACAGCAGAGGGGAACGAGACGAGGCCTCACGTGACACTACTGGACATTCAGCACCCGAGCCGAGACTCCGTGATGCCAGTCCCGGAGCTTGTTGTACTTGGGCCGTACGACCTTGGGGTCGACTTTGGTCACCCTGATGTCCCAAGATCAAAGCAACAGACAACAGGAAAGGAAGTGAACAGGAAGAGACACGTTAGTCTACTTTTTCAGCAACGTTATAAGAAGAAACAGATCAGTTTTAGCATGCGACAACACAAGGCAAGTTTTTGTGAAATTCAACACACTCCTATATATGGCGTGTTTCGCTTATCCATGCTTTAAATACCAATAATTCTTCATAATGGCAGTTTAAATCAGAATGAGCAGCTGAGAAACTAGCCAGTGTTGTTTACAAGACTCTGGCCCTCAGACATACTGACTCATGATGGTTTCCATTTTCATGCATTTTTGTACAGCTCCCTGATTACCCACAATCCCAATTATTTACCCACGATGCCTCTTAGGGGACTGCATTCCAATGTGGTTTGCATTTCACTCTAGTCAGTAAAGAACTAATGATGACTGAAGATGCAAATTCCAGGCCTGTCAACAGTGAACTTACTCATCCTGGTTGGCACTACAACTCTACATTCACACTAAACAACAAGCGCCATTTGAATTGACTCAATTCTACACAAATCAGGTACGACAACTCCAAATTGGCTCCAATGATTCCTTGGTTTAATATTGTGGTGTGTGGGGTCTGATGTTTCTTCAGTCCCCCACTCAATTTTTTTTAATTCCTACCTGCAAATAGCACCAACGTTCTGTTTGATGTACAAATATGGGAGAAAAACTTGTAACTCTGGTTTAATATAGAACTTTACGAGACATTATAAAGAAAAAGCTTAGAAGGAAGTAGCAGAGCTCGATCATGCCTCTGGTGAATGTGCTTAGCTAGTACGGTCAGCAAACTTGGCTAATCTGCCAAAGAACGCAGCACTGAAATCAAACCTGAATACGTTTTAAACAACAACAATGTGTATACATCATATAAGGAGCTGTACATTTTGACTTGCTACTTATCTTAACTAAAGAATGCCTAGAAAGTGCATGTTTATAAGCTACAAACTAGTGTGAACACAGGGTGAGGCCTGGAAACTGCTTAAAGCAACCACACGAAGACGTGAACAATAATACTGCAGAATACAACATGCTTAAGCGGGGTAGATGTAAAGCAAGCACCGCAATCAAAATCACACCAGGCATGCACTCAAAGAAAAAAAAAAAAAAAAGAACCAAAGTAGATTGATCGGATCACAACCAACCAACCAAAACATGCTTACTTCTTTCCAGGACTGATTTCATGAGCTTGTTCTGCAAGAAAGAAATGAGAGAATTTTAAATAAATAGAAAATGAGCAAACACTGCAGGGGAAAAAAAAAAAAAACAGAATCTGAGTGGAAAGATAATAAAAACGCATGTCTAACTTCTACCCCAGACCCAAATCACAGGAAATTATGCAACTGCTTGAGCATATAAAAGTCTCAGCATGGGGAAATTTTACAGCTCTGCCCGAGACGGTAATGAGCCGAGGCTGGCACTGACCATTCTCTGTGCCTGTGATCTGCGCCAGGATGCGGAAGGAGCGGGACTGAGAGGTTCCGGTGCGCGGACGCCAGTCCTCCGTGTCCTCGATCAGACGCTTTTTACTGGCGTCGCTCAGGTGAGAGCCGTGGTTCACCACCAGCTCCGTTTCTGTGACGGGCTTCCTGGGCACTCTGACAAAACCCAGAGAAGTGTGGCATGTCATTCATAAATAAAATACATGCATACATACTATAGGACAAACTGCTTCCTATAACAGTACACCCAGTCATATTTTACTCCGTACATAAACACACACCCACACACTAAAACCGCTGTGTGTTGTTCCTGTTACCTGGGCGGAGTCTTTCTGTGGGACGGTTTAAGAAGATAGAAAAGCAGAAGGCAGAAAAGGAGGAAATGAGACAAGTCAGAAATCAGAGCATCCATCAACAAGCGTTCTTTTTATTTTTTATTTTTTAAAACAACAAACTGCAGCCACTTACTTAAGAATACTGTGAGGCCCACTATGGAAGCAAGAGACGAATATAATAACAGTCAGTTAATCAACCATGTTAGAAGCTGATATTTATGCTGGAGCTCAAAGTAAACATAAAAGGAGTAGTTTGGTGAACCTGAAATGGATTTGATCAAATCAAAACATTTTGTGCTGAAATTACAAACCCATAACGTTCCTTTTTTCAGACACTCCATAGTGTGCAAATTTCTGATGGATGTGATTAAGGACGCAGTGTGACTTACTGTTGATGAACATCACTGTGTACCTGAACACTGAGACATGATCTTCGATAAACGAGCTTGTTAGTATCATTGCTCCACCTTGGCAGGAGTTCTCAAACTGTTTTTGAAACCAGGGACGTATTTAACTATAAAAACATGATAAAACGTGCAGTAATTGTCTATTGCCTAGTGCTATGAAGATGATTTTAATTCCTGAGCTTTCCACCAACAGAACCCATTATGACCAAATATAATTGAAATAACTGGAGCACCCCCTTTTAGAGACCCCACTTTGAGAAACCCTGCCCTTAAAGTCTGAAGGTGGAACTGTATCAGAAACCACAAGAGGGCAGCACTGCATGCAGAGTTCCCTGCTCTGTCTGACAAAACCCTCCATCTCTCTCTCACACACACAACTGCAAAATGTCAGAGTGCTCAACAGCTACACTATTAATACCCGTGCTGACACACATTGTGCGTTATAATTAATAGCTAGCCTCGAAAAAAAAAAAAAAAAAAATGGATTGACGTGAGCACATGTGCGAGGACATGGACATGCACGCTAAAAGCTATGACCACACAAGAACCAAATGAGACAAGGAGAAGAAATATCAGTTGGGAACGGTGCTGAAGACATGTACAATCATGCTTCGAAGGTTAACTCTAGTGAAGTGGTGAATGACATCACACACACAAGCACAAACAGATACCAGTATAGCCATAACACTGACTTTATTACTGGCTCATCCTGTAGGGGGAGAAGAGAAGAAGGAAAGAAAAAGAGAGATACAGACGTGTGAACGAGTTGTATAAACTTGCAGAAAAAGCATGCAAGAAGAGACTGAGTGAAAACACTCACACCCACACATGCTTCTACTTCACGTAACCAAACAAACAGGATGTTCCCAGATCACACAAAGGAACAGAAAGATGTTTCACTAATCCTTAAACTTGAATCTGTTTTTCCATGTGCGGTTTTGTGCAAGCCTCAAAAAGCGCATTGTTCGAAACTTAAAATTGCCAACGACAACAAGGAAGCAAAACAGCAACAAAGCCTTCTGGAGCGCCGCGCACTCGCACTACAAAGCACCTTCGGGAACATCTGAGACGAATTACTTTAATGTGAGAGGCTGCACGAGTCAAACATCACCACCATGGCTCCTCCCTGGACACTAATTGGCCGACTTAGTAAACGCAGCTGGAAGCTCTCGGAAGGAGAAGTTACAGGCGTTCCTGAAAAGCGCTCTCTGATGAGACAAGGAAATAACCATGTCCCTACCATCACGGGGGTTATAAAGACGGGCACTACAGAAAACGCCAACACGTCCGAGCCATTTTTACAAAGGTATTGTCAAATGGGACGAATCGGGCTACTCCACAGGTCTGGCACCACCACACCTCGTCCACGACATACGGAACAGGAGTTTTCCTGGAAACACACTCCCACTGCGTCATACATGTTTGCATGGGCTGAGGGGGAGAAAAGCCTCACAAGAGTTATAGAGGGCACGACAAAAACATGCCTGTGTTTCCCAGCCATTATAAATGGAAATCGAGGTCCCTCGAGTTACTGCAGGAAGAACTACACAGGTGTGGCACCACCACGCCTCGTCCACCCTGCACGGTGCCATTACTATACCCACATGGACGCTGTCTTATTTTCCTGCATGTGCTGGGTGGATCTGCTACTGCCATTTGTCCCCCGTTAGGCACATTATCACTACTGACATGGCTGTTCATTCTCCATCCTTGTTTGACTCAACCCTAAAGATCTGGCGCAAAAGATCAGACAAATTCCATTCATAGCCGTGGTTCTTGACTAATCATGGCCAAGTGCATGCGCTCACAAAAAAAAAAAAAAAGGCACAAAAGATGTGAAGCAGACCGTCAATTAGACGAAGGCAAGCATGAGCAAGCCCCGAGTGCCTCACTGGGTTCCTCACCCACTCCTGCAGATTGAGACAAGATGTACAACCTAACTACACACAAACGAAGAGAGACGGATAGACAGATGAATGTAGAGAGGTTATCGTGCAGCTCGCTGCTGGATAATCAATCAGAGAAAGCGCAGCCTCTCATGTCTAAAGTCATAAAGTGCACGTCGACCTGTTTCCCTTTTCCTGTTGACTTCAAATCCCTCAAGTGCCGGAATGAGGGAGATTGTTCCATGCCGCAACCTTATTTAAAATAAATTATTCCCTTAATACACACCATATCTGACTGCCAAATATTAAAAAAAAAAAAAAGTATCTCAGACCAAAATATTTTCCAACTTGAATTTTCTTCCTTTTATTTCAAAAGATTAAAAAAAAAAAAAAAAAAGACCTTTAAACCTGCTGCTCACATCTAAAAATAAAAGGATTAGGTTTCCATCTTCAATTATTTCAACACGTAGCTGAAAGCAAGTGCAAAATATTTTCTCAAGTCAGTGAAATGACTTGTAGGAGCCTGCATGTGTTCTGTGCACAAATTCTTCAACTTAACTGCAAATTCAGACTTGTTCACATAATGCCATCCAGGCGTTTCCTACTTACACGGTTCAGGTTTTAGAAATACTGTCCGACAGTCACAAAACGTTCACTCGAAAGCTCCTCAAAATGTTTACAATTAGGTAAAAATATGTTTGCTTTGGATAATACTACGACCCAAAGGAATTTGCACTCTTGTTGAGATTATCCAAACAGTTGAGGGTTAAGGGCCTTGCTCAAGATGATTTTTTTTTTTTTGTCGTCTGAATGTTCACTCCCAATAAACCCTGCTTTCTGCTGAAAATGGGTTTACATGCATCAACCTGCTTGCATTTTTCAGTCTTCAAGGTCAGTCTTCCAAAAAACAACAAAAAAAAAAAAACCCTCCAATAATAAGAATTTGCAGCCAAAGTTATTCGGTTTCGAAATATTCATAGGAGGTCAGTACCACCCACAATCTGAAATGTTTTAAATCTGTAGTGTGAACTTCCTTCAGAGGAACAGTTTATTGCTTGAATTAAATTGTTTTCAGATAAAGCTGCTCAAAGAACCCTCAAGAGGGGGGGAAAAAAAAAAAAATCCCTGATCAGAAGCAGGACAGGCTAGAGGCAGGATTAAGGAAGGAAGAAAGCGTGGAAATGGTTCAGGACACAGACAATGGCCTCCACCTACCCATTCTGATGCTCCACTGCACCTTGTTGCTCCAACAGGCCACGCCTCTGACCCATAGCTACCTCGCATGCGTTCTCGTTGGAGTATAGGTTGAATGGAGTGTTATAGACTGAAGGCTGGGGGACAACAGGAGCAGATGAGGGGGCGGGGCCTGTCACTCTGGCTGGCGAAGACGAGCCAGAGGACGAAGAGGAGGAAGAGTGAGAGAAGGGGGAGTAAGCGGAGCCAGGTTTGTGGGCAGGGTTGAGAGAGGAGACTGTGCGGGAAGTGGAGCTGCTGGCCAGTGGGAAGGGAGGTTGTGGGCCTTGTGGAGGTTGCTGGGAGGGAGCAGCAGGGGTGAACGCTGAGGAGGCTGAAGGGATGGAAGCTTTGGGTGCTGCAGGAGGGCAGGACGGGCTGACCGCTCTAAAATTAGACGATGCTCCAAACGGACGAGCCGTCTTGTTATAGGCACTACTTGGGGGCGGGTTGGTAGGGGTGGCATTAGGGGCAGGAGCAGGTGGGTGGCTGATTGGCACAGGTTTAATGATCGCCGGTGATTCTTCCTGTGAGTAGTGGGAGACACACATGCAGAACGCTCACACACCACTGCAAACTCATGCATGATAAAAGCAACACTCCTATCATCTGCATACAGCATTTATTTACTGGGCATATGGTCATTCAGCCATTTCAAGCTTTGAAAAATGATACCTGGTATGAAATCACTGGCAAAACAAGTGCTGTATTCTTGAATGAAAGGAGCTACGTGCATCACAACTGCAAAGTGAATACTGTATCTACAGGAGGATCCAAAAATCAAAGCCTACAGACATTCATCAGAAAGTAAAACGCATTTGCCCAATTGCCAGTTAAAGGGGAACTGGAGTCATTTTTAAACTTGCTTTATTTCTTAATTAACGTGTTATTCAATTACGTTTTCGGTTTGAGTAACCTTATATCGTGACTCGTATTGGCAACTAAT
>JAODOF010000018.1:5583874-5597864 GCA_027576175.1 Sciades proops | reverse complement strand
GGGTATTTGGCCTGAGGTATCATGTGAAGTTTGGGCACTGGGTTTAATTAAAAAAGAATTGACTAAGAATGAAAGTGACATGGAGGGTAAGACTTCATGACCCATTATATGCTGTATTCTTTCAAATTTTAGGAAAACAAATTGACATAATTCACTCCAAGTTCAACCAAATATTTTGCATTGTACCCGCCTTTATCATGCAAAGCTGTTTTTCTTAAATCACTTCCTATCAAATCTTCAGAAAGGTGACAATCAGCTGCTTTCCAGCAGTGAAGACACATCAGCACACTCAGACTCACATCACCTCCAGCCTGGATCAGGGCACAGAAGAAGAAATTTTGAAAAGATATATTGGCAGCTTATCCAAATCACACGCACTTACGTCTGTAAAATCAGCTGAAGGAAGCTATTGGTTTAAAAAGGGGTCGAGTTGAGTTTCCACATGCCATCACAGATTTTTCATTTCATTGACAATCTCTGGTCTCATTAGTGAACCAATAATATAACTTCTTTTATTAAAAAAAGTCAATGATGAAGACACTTTTTAGGATTCATGATATATGAATTATGCAGTTTTATATAAAAGCTTTTGTGATCTGCTTTTGTTTGACTTTTCAAGAAACTGAGCAGCAGTCTGCGAATAACATACCAGCGATAGCGCTCCTTTCTCCCAGACGCAACAGAAGAAAGGACAAGTGAAGTGTTAACCTACAAACCACAGTGAAAAGTACATCACATCTTACTCACCTTCAGTGGATTTAGTTAATTCAAAAAAAAGTGTGGACCTAAAAACAGTTCAAGTTAAAAAACAAAACAGAATTTTCTCTCCTGGTTGTGTTTTTGCACTTCACAAGTTATTGTTTTATGAGCATTTTAACCCTCAAGAAATAAAAATGATCAATGCTTACATCTTAAGGACACTTGCGGAATTATAAAGCTATCCCCCGGGCCTGATTATACCTCGTTATGAGCAAATAATTGTCACTAAAGCAGCAGGGAAACAAAACTGGTACGTCAGGAACTACTGGATAAAAGGGCAAAAAGATTTCCATTACTGTATTCATAATAAAACACAAAAATCCAACCTGTTGGAAACATTTTTAATTCTTAATGTAAATTACAGATTTAAAGTCATTACCATTCAAAAGGAGTATTTTATGTAAAAACTTGTAGTTTTAAAAAAAGTAAAGGAAAAGCGAGAGAGAGAGAGAGAGAGAGAGAGAGAGAGGAAAAAAAAAAAGATGCCATGCTTGACACCATTTTCACACAAGCTGACTACTTGCTAGAAATAAAGCAAAAGGAGAAACAATGAATAATGTGTACACAATCATTTGGATCATATGATGATTTAGATTTGGCTGCGATGAGAGTCTAATCAGTCACACAAATTAAACCACCACATGTAATAATAATACTAATACTAATAATAATACTAATAATAATACTACAACAATGCTTGCTTTTCAGCAAGTAGATTTTTTTTTTGTTTGCGTGTTTTTTTTTTTTTCCTTTTAGTAGTCTTCAAGTCCTGGACAAGTATTACACACAATTCTTTTTACAAACGTCTTTGTCTGAACATGTCCAAAATGTTTGTGAATTCTGGCAAAAAGCCCCTCTGAAGTAAACACAGCACCAAACAGAAATCGATCATCATGTCTGTATGCTGAAACAGAAACCCTCCAGGCACTACGAGAGAGGTAAATGTAGATCTGAGTGTTTCAATATTTCAACTTGCATATGCAAAAAGGCATGAGAGGGTGATTTTTTTTTTTTTTTGCCTCAGCACTTTTTCCACGTGACCACATTGTCACATCATTAGTGCTCCTCTTAACCTCAGATTCGAGTGAAAGAGCTGTGAGGAAAAAGTTTGTGCACGTATTTGACGTAACGTAAGCCAGCCTGAATTGGCCTCAGTGAAGTTTCTCCAGTTTGGCTTGTAGAGATTTAAAGTTGCGGATGATTTCCTCCAGGGCAGCACTGGGGCTCAGTGACTGAAGCTCCACCAGATAGCCACAGATGTTGTCCAAGCACACGTTGGTAAACCTCCGTCTAAGAAACGAGAGAGAGAGAGAGAGAGAGAGAGAGAGAGAGAAAAAAAAGGCATTAAACATGAAACGAGGCTGAGTGACTCAAATCCAGGGAACGTGGTGCGGATGTCAGAGTCGTTACCTGTCGTAAGTGGGCACTCGGCTTGGGTCGTCTACGTAACCTGACAGGAGCACGTGAATGCACTCGACTAGGTGCAGAGGTTTCCTCAGACGCTGCCAGCACGGATCCTTTAAAAAATAAAATAGAATTTTTTTAAATTAAAAAAAAAAAAAAAAGGCAGGTTTCTATCAGTAGTTGTTGCATTGGTCATTCATCTGTACATTTCCTTTGAAAGTATTTAACTGACTAACACTAAATAGCGACTTCTTGAACCTCACAATCAATTCTTTTATTCGTCTATTCGATTACGTAATTGTTGCACATTTAATCTCTTGCATTTGGTTGCAGAGTGGAGGAATTTTTTTTTTTTTTTATTTACTTACATATTTGATTGCAGTGTGGCACTTTGTTTATTCATTTATTGGCAGCCAACTGGTATCCGAAGGAACAGTTTTATTGTGATTTATGGATATACATTAAAAAGAAAACAAAAATATACAGATGTGATAGAAAAGACTGCTCGCAGTTTATCTAAATACCAAATACAGTATTTTTTTATTGCACTCATTTTTGTTCCAACTTGGATGAATACTTGTGACTTCTCAATAAATGGTGATTTCAATAGCTGCATTTATTCTGGTGAAATGACTGGATGGATGGGTAACCGGCATATCGAATTATAATAAAGCTTTAATTCACACAGTTTAAAAAAAAAAAAAAAGTACAATAGAAAATAATTGGTTTCTATTCATTTAAGACCCCGTGTTCTGACTTTTTCGATAAGACTAATGTAGCTTGTTCTGCAAGAACGGACACTGCTTGTATCTGGAGGAGAGGACTGCCTCGTACCCGAGCTTTGAAGAGCTGATCGTATACTTCCAGCAGACGTGGAAGCTGGACGCCAATCTCTTGCATTGTGAAGGTGACAAAGCCAACATCCCAGTTCAGCTTACACACTTCCTGCTCCAGAAACTTGACCAGGAAGTCTTTAAAATAACATAAAACAAAAACAAACAAAATGCTGAACTGAAATTTGAGGGGTGAAAAAAAAAAAAAAAAAGTCAACAGGCTAAACTAGGTTTAAAAAAGGTTACAAAATCCAGAGGGAATTAAAACCAAATATATGCTTCCTGACTAAGACAAACAATGCATCAAGGGAAATAATTAAACAATTATAGTTAACAAGTGTTGACGACATCAGAAAGGGCCTCAGAGAGAGAGAGAGAGAGTGTTGACAGAAAATAAAAGTGATACCCAGTGGAAAATAGCGTGGTGTTCCTGCATATAGCTTCCCCAGGGAGATCAGCTTTAGATTCAGGGCTCGCATGCGGTCTGCTGGACTCATAGCCACACTGTCACCCAGCTCTGTAATGAAGACGACACATGAATAAGTCAACAGTGACCAGACAAAATAACCAAAGAATAAGCATGTGGAGTGGTCGAGCAGGGGCGTGGTCGAGCATCAGCTGTGAACGGAGAGGAGGCGGGTTGAACCGGCAGGTAACACGCAGGTGAGAATCATCACAGCTCGCAGCCAGCCTACTTGTGTATCTTTCTTTGTGCTTTCAGTGACTGCTATGAGCCGCGCGCACGCGCAAAGAGCATGTCTGTTAGGAATAAAAGTGGGCCTGGAGTTCTACTCAAATTCCTCCTGCCTCTGTACACCACAATACAGCCATATAAGTTTTTCCCCAGTCAATATAAATTTATATTCACAGAGCCATACAAGCATCTCCATATGCTCAATATAAACTTAGCAGGTTTCATGCACCGTATCACAGACGTGGACCCGGATCTGTTCAGATTTACCCCACACACACACACACACACACACACACACACACACACACCTCTCTCTCACATTGCTCCAAGTTAACTTACAGCTATAGGTGTAGCATGCTCCTTACTGCATCTCAACACAGACACACTCATGCTGAAGGTACCCTGACCCCGCCGAGCGAGCAAGTAACCAAGCTACCCACACAGTGATTCATTTAGCTGCATTTTTAGCAGACGCCCACCTTTTTCCATGATCTCTTGCCACAGAAAGTGAACCAGGATCGGGTCCGAGTGTCCAGCACAGTGAATGATCGCCAGCTTGCACTCAGACAACCGGAAATGGTCTGCAAACTCTCCGTAAAGCTGTAGAAATAATAAATTAAAGCATTTAATAGATGTCAAAGTATGTCTATGTATATGTGTATCAGTTTTAGCAAGGACACCCAATGCTAATTAGAAGTAGCAATAGTACACGCAAAAAATGTTTTTTTTTTTAAATAAAAAAAAAAAAAAAAGTTTGACGTGACTGAAATCCGCTCCTTTAAATTCGCGTCTTTCTGTGATGCCTTACTTTAGTGATATCCATCAACTCCGAGTCTAGCCGAGATATGGCTCCTTGTACGGAGGGGTGCTGGGAGTACTGTCTTCTCAACGACTCCTGGATCTGCACCTGAATCCGCACCACCTGGACAGGAAAACGAGGCGTTTCGATATACAGAAGGCTCTCATTTACACTCCTGCACAGTCGGAGTGACGGGCTGATCTTACATACCTCCATCTTCTCTTCCAGTTCGTGCAGGAACTCTCCGTCGGCTCCCATTGAGGAGATGCAGGATGAACTCTTGGCTGAAAGGATAGCCCGGGAGATGTACTCCAGCCTCTGCTGTAGAGAGATCTCGGTGCTATAGGCATACAAAAATCAACACGCAGTCAGTCAATTATAAACTGCACTCGCAATAGGCCATTTGCAGGAATTGGTCACGTGTCAGTTTTTCCCCATAGCAACAAGTCCATGGTGGACAAGCTAACTTGACATCCATAAGAGTTTGACTGGCGATGTGAAGCAAGCCATTTCTATAATAGCTGTTTTTACCTTTTCTACTGTCTTTTTCGACCCTAATTTTCGTGTGTACTTGGAAAAAGTTTGTGGTTTTAACGTCTGTCGTAAGTTAAAGCGAATCATTGGCCATAAAAGAGTTTTTTGGACTCAAGTTGGTCGCTGCCGAAAGAAATTCACGTGCAAAATGGTGGATTTCTGAGGTATATCTTATAATTTCTCCTTTTCTACCTTTATCATTCGCTTAATGTGTGAAGATTCTTGAAAATAAATACAGATACATAAAACACATAGCCGCCATTTCGCACGTGAATTTCTTTCGGCGGCAACCAACTTGAGTCCAAAAAAAAAAAAAAAAAACTCTCTTTTACGGCCAATGATTCGCTTTAACTTACGACAGAAGTTAAAACCACAAACTTGTTCCAAGTACAGATGAAAATTCGGGTCAAAAAAAAAAAAAAGTAGAAAAGGTAAAAATGGCTATTATAGAAATGGATTGCTTCGCATCGCCAGTCAAACTCTTACGGTTGTCAAGGAATGTCAAGCTAGCTTGCCCACCACGGGCTTGTTGCTATGGGGAAAATTGACCAATTCCTGCAAATGGCCTATTTGGGCTTCGGACAGATGAGTGCATTGTGCCGCAACCTGTGCATATCGGCCAGTCTGGCCAGAACGTGAGCTGCTTTGCCAAAGCTGCGATTCTTCTCATAGTACCGCCACAGGAGGTCCATGTTGCGCACTTTGCTCTGGTCCTGCTTGATCATGTGCTGTAAATGATCTTCGAGATACTGAGAATTGACCTACACAAAAGACAAATTATAAGGCTTATAATATAATAATATAATATAATACAATACAATACACAACTCGGAGAGGTAAATTGGTGAGGTTTATTTTTTTAAATGGAACAGACTCTATTAATAAATAAATGAATGGCTAACATTCACCAACTAATTATGCTTAATTAGTTGAAGGAGCCAGAAACCATGATTTTAACTGAAATAGGATCAATTATGCAGGATTCCTCAAGAAGATTTAAAAGACACGCAGAAGGAGTTCAGAAGTTCAATTGGCTCAGTCAAATAAAATTTAAATAACCTCGACAAAGGGCTTAAAACTGCACAACAAAGGACTTACAAATTGCATACACCATATCAAAGAGCTTACAAATGACACCATGCACACACCACAGCGATGGGTTGACAAATTTTGATATGTAAATCTGCAGACCATGCTTCAGTCAGTGCGTGCCATCGCTTGATTTACTGGTTCAGGCTAGGGTATACATTTTACTGTATGCGTGATAAAACGCCCAGTGGTGGCAATCATATCGACAAAATCTGACCAGCATTTGATTATACTTCAAGTAGATATGCAAAAACCACCACGTGCTCCCTGAATAGTTGAGAAAATAAGGTGCATGATATCAGGGCTCACTTCTTCGGGAGAGTGGAGTAGAATAATAATAATACTACATATCCTACCTCCAGCAGTTTATCCGTGAGGTCAGCCTGGACCAGCCAGTTGTACAGGGCGATGTGGAACAGCTCATCTTGCGACCGCTGAGCTAAGCCAAGCATTTGCTCAAACTGCATTAAATCAATAAAAAGAGAAAGTGGATTCACTTAAAATCTCTAACTCAAATCACAGAAGAAGGTTTTTCTTCAACAACTCACATGGGCGGCGGCATCCTCATTGCTGAGCATGTTGGGGTCAGAGGTCAGAACCGGAGGCCCTGGCTGCTTCGGCACACTGGGGGACTGCGGAGCTGCTTTGCTGTGGTTTACCAGCTCCTGCATGGTGTCTGTGATGCATTTATAACACGACAGCCTGGACGGAGAAATATTCAGCTCGTGTTAAATTGTAAAAAAAAAAAAAAAAAAAAAAACTTGTGTTCCCAGCAGAATTTATTTATTTTTGAATATACACACACCTTTCCTGAAAGGCTTGCTGTCCAACAGCATCCTCCTCAGGCTCTCCGTTCTTATAGAAGTGAGGACCCAACTTCTGGGGGTCTTTCTTATCAGCAGCTGTAAGGCACAGCTCCACAACGCCCTCGTAGAAACGCACTAGAAAAAAAAAAGTGCACAACGTTGAACTTGCTCGCCGCATCATATCCTTTTCCTTCTCGCTACATGAAATATAAAGATGACTCAGGAACACGTTAAAGAAACGCGATGCTCACCTTGTCGATACTGCGAGCACACAAGCGGCAGGTCCGTGTGATTGCTGATCTGTTGGTACAGCCGCAGTGACTCTTTGAGCGTACGCTCCTTCTCCGCTTTGTTCTGGATCTGCCTCGAGCTCTGCAGTAGCTCGTTAGCCTGAGACGAGGGCAATAAAGATTCTGAGTTCAGAGTAAAAGGACGCTGCCTCTTGTTACCCAAACCAGGCGACGGATTACCTTAGAGCAGACGCTGTCATCGCTGCTGTACAGAAGGGGACAGATATCTCGTAGGAGAGAACTGATGGCATCCACAGAGGCGCTGTCTTTGATGTATACGTTGATGAGGGCGGTGACGAGCGCGCCCGTCAGCTCACGGCCGCGGATTACCATGTCCTTAAAGCTGACGGCCTTCAGCTGCTCCTGGAAGTCCTGTTGTGTGAAAGGTACGGAGAAGGATAACGAGACAGGATGGAGATTCGGGGACATTTTGCATGCATCAGTAATTTTTTTTTTTTCTTCAAACTACTCAAGATTGGCATTTACATGGACTAATCATATTTGGGGGTGCAGCTAGAAGCATGCATCTGATTGGTCCTGCTATAATTATATACGCGCGCATGCACGTTAAATATCGGGTTCTTACTTTGCTGAGGTTTTAGTGCATTAATAGTCTTAGGATTTGGTCAATAATCCCAACACTTTGTTAATTTTGAATGCACCGAGTGTGCACATGCTGATTTTACTTCCATTACAAAAAACAGAGGGCGAGAACAGAAGACTGTTGGATGGAAACCTTGGGCAGCTCCGAGATGATGAGGCTGAACTGATGTTCGCAGAGGAGCTTCCAGAGAGCCAAAGTCTGAAAAGAGCGGTGCACCAGCTGCTGAAAGCCTTGCAGAGATGTCTTCTCATAGACTTGGGCTTCAGCTGCGGAACAACAACAAGAAAGCATTACGGTAAATAGTTTGTTCTCTTTCTCTCGCTCAGACGAAAAAAAAAAAAAAAAAGACGTACTATGGTATTTCCTCTGGAGCTCTTGCTGGACTTGCTGAGAGCTTGCGCCGTCTGGACGCATGAATCCCAGGAGCCTTTGCTGTAGGTTGGCTGGAGAACTGAAACTGCGAGCGCAGAAGAATCAGCATCTCTGGAACTCGACCCATAATCAAAACAGAGTGTGAGGAAACGCAGATACGCATGCGCCTACCTGGCTGCACCCAAGGACATGGGACTAAACTGCGAGTTCTTGTCAATGAACTCTTTCAAGCCTTGAAGCTCTGTGAGAACTGCCTCCAGGTCAGAGGAATTTGCTGTGCTCTCCATCTGTGACAAAGTGTCAGGAAGCAAAGTAAACTGCTTACGTTTTCAGAAATTATAATTCTGCAAGCTTTTAGGTGCCAAAAACAAATCAGCGTATTTCAGTATTCGCAAGTGAAAACTGATTCATCAACAAACACGGGGCTCGAGGTCCAACAACCAGCGTGGTTCTGTTGTAAGGAGAGCAGCTATAATGTTATTATCGAGCTATTTACAAACACGAGTTAAACAAAAAGGTGTTCGGTAGTATAGAAATGGTCCGGAATGATTATTATTGAGAATATTGTAGTGCAACATTAGCATACTTACAACAATCACAGTTTGGCTTCCTTTACTGATCAGCTGCTCCAATACCAGGCTCCCGTCCCAGATGTTGCTGTCATTATTTCAAAAATGATCATTAAATAATCAAACGTCAAGTGTGTGTTTCGAGTCCATATTGCTTTAAACACCGTGATCAGCTCTTTACCCAAGTATGCGGGAGAAGTAGATAACAATGCCGTTGTGTTTCCCTGAGAAAAGGACCTCGGGACCAGAGGACATCGTGGGCATAGCAGTGCTGACGGGGCTCATGGGAGTGGCAGAGATGAAGGGGGTAGACACAGTAGGAGGCATCATACCTGTAACACAGAGCCATATGAAAAATTTCACCCTTCATATTTAAAAAACAGAAAGGACTTGAGGAAAGGTCATGGAGAGGTAAGACGACAAAAATAAGTCCGAGATGTCTGGACTACGTGCTTCAGTATGTTTTAGTTTCCCACAATGCCAAATGAATCAAACGTACATGGCGCAAAACTATATCTTGTGTTCCTGTGAGGTTCAATAGACTTGGTCAGGGTTAGAAAATCCTGATATTTGGAAAAAAAAAAAAAAAAAATCATAGAAGGTTGTATTGAATTCTAAACATGTCATTTTCCTTTCATCAAGAAAGAACGCTCTGATACAATGATTCATAGAAGGGTGATTAGCGCATTAAAGAGGTACACAGAAGGAAGCAGGTACCTGGAGCTGGTGTAGCTAGGAAACTGGGATTAGGAAGAGGACTACCAAAAGGCAGAGGAGATCCTACAGCGACGACAAAATGTTATGGGTTAGAAACAGCTTGCTACCAAATCTACTGTACAATCTTCACAACAAACATTAGTAAGTCAATTCAAGTGAACAGTTTTTGTCATCCCCCCCTCCAGCTACCTGGCAAAGGTGAGCCAAAGAGAGGTCCAACAGTGCTTGGTGCGCTCATGGCAGAAGGGAACCGCATTTGAGCCTCTCCTCCATATCTGTCCAAAAAAAAAAAAAACCATACAGTGACTTCGATCACTTTTACCAGTATGTCAGAGTGCATGTAACTTCACTGAAGAGCAGACCTGAAGAAAGCTCGAGTGGCCCACACAGAAACTTCTCGATCACAGGCACAAGTAGAGCAGGCCAGGATCAGGGCAGTGGCACAAGCTTGCTCCTCCTACAGGACCCACAAAAGAAAACCCACCACACCAAGTTTCGCTCAGATCCATCAGTGAAGAAAAAAAAAAAAAAAAAGGGCAGTAAAAGGTGTTCATCATACCCTATGGAGCTTGAAGAATCGCTCGATCTCATCACTCTCGCCACCGCTGCTGCTCACCAGCAGATGGCGCAGCTGATCCACTGGTCTCAGTTTGTGGAATATATGACTTCCCTGTTGTGGAGAACCAAAAAGGCAATGAAAAGTTTATTCACTCATTAAAAATGCAAAGAAGACCAATCGAGGTGTTGATCTGCAGACAGTTTTTTTTTTTTTAACCTGGGCAGAGAGGAGAACAAATTTCTGAGGTGGGATGTTGTGCTGCTGAACCACCACTGGAGAATCTGTGAGCGGGATGAAGTCCTTATTCAGTGGCGTGACAATTTTGGCTACTTTCATTTCTTCTACGGCACAGAGTGCCCATGAGTGACCGTCTACATTTGAGGTCATCTGTTTTAAACAAACAAAAAAAAACACACATCTGAGTACATTTAGCGATTATGAAGAAAAAGGGGATATGAAAGAAGCTCTAACCTGAGCCTCCATGAGAGGCTTCTTAAAGGGGAAGGAGTCATGGTTTATACACCACAGAATATCGCTGTCCTCCGATTCTGATGCTGCCATCAACAGAACGCCTAACGAAGAGAAAGGCAGAAAAAAAAAAAAAGCTGCTCAATTTACAGGTGTGAAAAAAGGGGTCTGAGAACATACTACTAATATTCGGATATACAAGTTGAAAAGCGACAGCAATAAGAATAGGCATCTTCGAAAGTCAGATTTTCACCTTTAAAAATGTAAAGCTGTAAGAAAATCAGTTTCTCTTTAAAAATCTTGATACACTGGACGAAAATAAACCTCACCGCTTTATATATCTGTGTGTGACTGCCAGCTTACCCCTGTTGTAGAGCGCCTTGTGCACTTTGGCAGGTTTTTGCAGGGTGGACGAGGCTGAGAATCCAGGAGGCAGCCGAACGTGAACCAGAGCCAGGAGGCTGGGTCGGGAAACGCTCTGCCTGGCGTTGGGTGGAGCGAACGGACTGGTGCTGAAGTACAGGCGTACACCTGTAAAGTGCATAAAAACACCACGGTTACTATGGAGCACACAGAGGTGATGTATTCTTTAGAACGATCATCAATATCGATTCACACCAGCATGCGTTACAGCCAAGAGCTGGCAATCTGACGACTCTGAACGGTCGATAACGGCAATCTGGACGATGGGTTTGAAGACAGAACGATCAATCGTCCTATAAAAAGACACACAAGCAACAACGCACGTGTTGAAAAGTTGAAATTAAAAACTGAATGAAGCGTGTTCAAATACAAATTGCACGGTCTTACCTGGCGATATTCCCAGCAGCTGAAACAATAGCGTTCTGAGACATGGCTGCAACTCGGCTCATTCCGTGGCCATCAGCTCCCAAATCATAAACCTGACGCAGAACAGTCACACAGTTAAATCAAAGAACTTAAAGAGGAACTGAAGCCAAATTTATCAAAATTCTTTTTCTCTCATTTTATTAAATAAATTTAGGAATGCATTTTTGATCGCCATTTTGTCGCAAGTTATGAGCGTTTGAAATACGCTATGTAATATACATCAGTCCATATGTCAAAGCAATGGGCGTAAACGAGATTCGTCGAGACCTGTGCTTGACATCGTAGGACGGAAGTAAAACGTACAGCGGAAATCAAAAAGTGACCGACATCTGCCGATGCTGTCAAAAGACGCGCGCGCCCTCTTTTGAATGCTGACGTGATCAAGCCAAAAGTTTTCCGTGTGTCCGAAATCGCTCCCTACTCACTATATAGGGCACTATATAGTCACGACGCCATTTTGTAGTGCTGTCCGAAACCTTAGTGAGGATTATGTGGGAAATGCACCCAGTATAATATGTTTAAATCACAAAAATACATGTATTTATTATTTTGAAAACCCACCAGCCGCCTGATCTGGCACGTTTTAATTGTGCGATAGTAATAACGTAAATAATGTGACGGACGAGTCCTTATCCTGTCGTCTTTCCACGTTGGTTCAAATTCGTATGGAATAATCTCCATCACTGATGAAGCTGGCAAATCTCAAAATTAATCTAAATTGGAATGATATGGCGATCTGGCCGCTGTGTAAACGGTTTTCAAAATGGCGGCGCCGACACTTCACGTTTCGAAGTCTCGCACAAGCCTCGTGAAGATCGCGCGGAAAAGCGACGCCTGCCGTGGACCAAACGAACTCCATTTCAACATGGCGAAAAACCGAAAAGGCTGATGAGTGCAATATAATACTATGCCAATACGAGTCACGATATAAGCTTAATAAAACCGAAAATGTAATTGAATAACACGTTAAGAAATAAAGCAAGTTTAAAAATGACTTCAGTTCCCCTTTAAGGTCGTGCCAGACAAACCGACCTCACAGAGACCTCCAGGCTTTATTCATCCTATATGTGATGGAGGCGATTTTGACATGTCTAAGCAACATATAGAAATATTCAATAGCATTTCCTGCTGGTAGTGCAAACGCAAGTTGAGGGGGGGGAGAAACACACACT
Organism: Sciades proops; assembly: GCA_027576175.1. NCBI lineage: Eukaryota > Metazoa > Chordata > Actinopteri > Siluriformes > Ariidae > Sciades > Sciades proops. Next base: position 5,585,346 of record JAODOF010000018.1, on the reverse strand, counting down.
CCTTGGTATATAGTTCTCAGGGGAAATCCTCAGTGGGTAGGTCATCTCAAGCTCTTAGACCGGCTTGTTCCGAAAGTACCCAACATTGTGACGTAATTCAAGCACACTTTTTTTGAGATTGGCTTTTGGATGGATCCAGAAGTGCAGTTGACAAACTTTGATCGGGTTTCAAAATCTTGAGCCATCTTGTCAAAAAGAGATCAGCTTCAGGATGGAGGAATACAGGAATTACTAGCGAATGCTTAACTCAGTCGAGCACTGACAACTTCCTCCTCACTGCTGATTTCCAAGTTGCCAGCGAGATACTGTTCTTGCAGAGGGAACATTAAAACAGAAGCAAATGTTGTAAACCTACACATGACTACTAGTCATTGCTGAGTCATGTTCAAGGTTGTGGGACATCCACAAAAAGAAAAAAAAAAAAAACCCATTAGTTCCTGTTCTTGAGTTATAGCAGCTATAAACTGGCGTTGCCTCATCAGCCTCTTCTCCCCCCTTGAGGTTAAGATGATAAACCACAAATCCCTCTGACTTTCCTTTGATTAAAAACTTAAAACCTACAGTCTTCACTCAAACCATTACAAAACCGTGACACGAGAGACTTCGAGACTCTTCCCTCCCCCAACCACAATCCTCAACTAAGCCGAGAAGTAAACTTTGTGGTGGATGTTATGATGGCTCTCCTTTATCTGGTGTTCCTCTGAGCCAACTTCCTTGTTCACCAAACACGTTACTACAAAACACGTGTACGACGTCAAACCGCATGTCTTAACTCATTAATACCTCTGAAAGATTCTCTTTGCATAGAGGGCAGTTTGGGTTGTGATCCAGGCAGCGTTCCAGACACTTGAGACAGAAGGTGTGTCCACAGGGAGTGGTTACAGGCTCGTAGAACAACCTAGGGACAGAAGAAGTACACCATTACCTTTAATTTCCATTAATTACCATGTGCTTGTGTTGTGTAACCGTACCAGGTGACATAATTAGCCGAGAGAACAAGTTTCTCACATAGTTCTCGAATGACACAGGACAGTCCTAGAACATTCCGTTCTACAAGACGTTCAAGAACATCGTCACATGGAAAATTCTGACAACAATTACCAAAGCCCTTAAGCTGCATCTTTGCTCTTATTACTGTGCCAGCTTGTCCAGCCCTCAGAAATGTTCTGCTGGGCCTTTTGCAGGACAGTAAAGCTGAAGCGGAGTTAGGAAGTTAGTGTGTTCATGGTTTCCCCCTCTCCCCACACGTTTGTCCCACACCAATGTTACTTTCCCACCAAAACGCATCTCCCCAGGTCAGACCAAGTGGCAAAACGTGCTGCAAATGTGAAACTGGGTGTACAATCCCGATTCCAAAAAAGTTGGGACAAAAGTACAAATGGTAAATAAAACCGGAATGCAATAATTTAAAAATCTCAAAAACTGATATTGTATTCACAATAGAACATAGACAACATATCAAATGTCGAAAG
>JAODOF010000018.1:5506319-5518845 GCA_027576175.1 Sciades proops | reverse complement strand
CAAGCATCACAATGAACACTCTCTCTCCTAGTTATGATGATCTTAGCTCTAAGAAGATTTTGGGAAACCCACCCCAGTTCTGTGAGTGCTAGAACAAAGATGATGTACAACTTTGAATGCAATCTTGTTCCAGCTGCTACCTTCTACTAACATGTGAAAGCTAAGTGCATATTCAGCATCCCTCAGGGTACCTTGCTTCAAAGTGAAGAGCCTATCTCCCATCTCCTTTCCCTTGGGAGAATGGTTGAACACTTTCTTTCAAAACTGTAAGAAGCATTTATAGGAAATTGTGTGCTCTCTTTCTGGGGTCCAAACAGCGTAACCTATCCTCGCACCTTGTTGGTGAGCAGATTAATGAATTGGGTTAGTTTGATACCCCCTCTTGACCAGTGAAGTAGAGAGACCACTGGCGCACAAAACCTTTGCAGCCAACTGGGTCACCAGCATACTTCTCGGGGCAAGCAATGAGCGAAGGTACTGAGAGGGAGGTAGCCACTGGTGGAGTTAGCGTAGCTAGAGCGGAGGCTTAGAGCTTGGTTAGCTGCTTGCTGAGCACGTTTATATGTTGCTGCTGTTCTCCGATGAAGCAGCCCTGTGCCACTAAAGCCTGGTGCCCCTTGGGATCACCTGCTGCATCCATGTGATGTGAAGTATTCTGTCATGTAGGCAGATGAGGACACAAACAATATAAACTAGGCAAGGCAGAGATAAAAATAAAACAGGAACCACAATAGAGATAAAAACTCAGAACGGCAACGTGCAAAATTTTAAGGCTTGGTATCGACAGGTACAAAAACACTGAGCATATACTTCACAAACATTGTGAAAACTGAGCGTCCTTAAATACTGGTGGTGGTGATTGTGTGATTGTCCAATCAGTCAGAAGGTGAATGTGAACATGAGCGTGTCTGTGGTGGTTGGGTGTTGTCGTTCTCAGCAGCCATGTTTGTAGGCACATTCACACATTCAAAGACATACAACATTAAACTTCTTTTTTATTTTCAATTTTATTCAAAACTATATTTACCATAGACAAACCTACAGTTTCATTTATTCCATGTTGTTTGAAACCACATACAGTATTTTATTTTGTGTGTGTGGACCTAAGGGGCATATAACCAACATGATGAATAAAATCCCCATAGACACATCACAAAAAGAAGCAAAATCACAGTTTTCCATTTGAGTGAGTTAGTAGGCGTTCAGCATGTTTGTGTCTGTTATGTCACATCCTGAATTTATCCAGTTCTCAAAATGACACTTTGTTCCAGCTCAGTGCAGTCTCAGGAGACTTCACAATATCATTCACGATATCTACAATTAACTCTCCGAAGCTATGACTACATAATATGCTATTTATAGAATATAAACTATTTATGTTAGCAAACGGCAGCAAAAAATGTAGGATTTGAGTGTTTCAAGTGTGCTACCAAGATATCCTAGAGATATGCGAGGGAAATTAACACTGTAACCAGTATGTGTATCAAAATACTGTGAACATTCTGACTCTTCCAGCATTAAAATAAAGACAAGGTAAGGACAAAGAAAATGTCACAACATAAAATAAATTTTTTTTGACCGAGTAAATAAATCAAAGCCTTGGAAAAGCTAGTTGACACAACACTAGAAACACAGGGGCAACATAGTGGAGCAAGTAGGCATTCCTATTATGCAGTGTTTGATAAATACATCTTGTAATTTTACTGCTGGATGTTAGGAGCCGAAAATATCAAGCGAACCACCTGTAATTTTAGTCCAACCCCAGTGCATGCTTTGGACAAATTATGGATCACTTAATTTGTTCAATCGATCAATAAATCTTCGAGATGTTTTTTGTTTTATCACAAGTCAACTCAAAACTTTACTTTCTAGAGTCCACCGCCTTGTCTTACCTGTCTAAACCTTCTCTAGTGTCAAAACCTTCCAATTCCACCAGTTCCTTTTCTTCAGCGTGCCCAGTCATGATATAACCAATAAGTCTTAAAATGATTCACGGATGATGTTTAATGTAAAATCAGGAATCAATGAATAATGGAAAAGTGACAGAGATCCAACAAACTAAACATTAAGGAATGGAAAAGTACCAAAAGTAGCCAATGAAAAAAGGAATAACAGTCATACTCACACATGCACACATACAAAGAAATCCCTGCTTGGGTGCACACACCGAAACAGGACTCTGGGAGTCACTACATCTTTGTTTCGCTATCTGGAGGTTTCTCATTCTCATACTCGTTTTCTTGAGGAATCTTCTGATAAGGCTTCTTCACTTCGTTCTCCTCCAATACAGAGTTGCCCATCTCCAAATCGCCGTTCTGCAGCTCATCTCGTGACAGGAACTCCACGATGCCTGCGCCTATAGAGTCACCCAGCACATTAGTTGTTGTGCGCAGTCGGTCCCTGTAAAGCCAGATCATCATCATCATCATCATCATCATCATCTTTTTTCTTTCTTCTGCAGTCTAAGGGTGCTTGAACTTTCTTTTCAATTTATTCACCCCAGTTTAAGAGCTAGGACTTTTTCCTATCCAATTAACTCTGTAATTTATGGGAAGGGGATTCTATTTGGAATGATTAATTTGCCTAACCTAATTATGTTTCTATGTTAAAACCAACTGAAATGACATGAAATTCTCCCAAAAAAATGGAGCGAGACCCATGGGCTTTTAGAAGTGTGTCACTAGGGTAGATACAGAAAGAAAAAAAAATCAGCCATGGGTTAGAGAGTGTAATGTAGGAATTAAGTTCTGAAGGAAAGTCATTGTTAAATATGTTGCTATTAATTCATGATATAAGAATGTAATAATCATGTTCAAGACAAGACAATCATTTGTGATAGATTGAAAAGACTACACTGTGAAACTGGAGTTAGGGAGCACTCACAGGAACCAATCAACTGCGATGATGAGGCTGATATCATCAGTGGGGAGGCCAACAGAGGTCAACACGATGACCATGGTGACCAGTCCAGCCTGGGGGATTCCAGCAGCTCCGATACTGGCAGCTGTGGCTGTGATGCTGTGCAAATAAACAAAGAGAACTTCATAGCATGAGAGTATGGGTCTCATGCTAGTTTAGATCTTTAAAATGTAAGCAACTCTGAAAAATCTTGTAACGTACTTCAAAGCATGGTTTCATCTGTTTGTTTGGGGGGTTTTTTCTGGGACATAAATGTATCATAATTATAGTACTGTATTATACTAACATTTACTGTATATGGTAACATCCCTACCAGTGAAGTGGTCCACACTCAAGTGGATAGACAACATCTACAGAGCAGCAGAGTGCCCATAGTCCATGCATGTTATTCATATTTGGGAAGATTTTATCAGATTTTGCTTGTGTAAGCATATAGTATTCCCACCTAATAGTTATGATCTGTCCGAAGTTCATGTCCATGTTGTTGACCTGGGCGATAAAGATGGCAGCCAACGCTTCATATAGTGCCGTTCCGTCCATGTTGATGGTAGCACCAACTGGCAGTACAAAGCGGGTCACCCTCTTATCAACTTTATTGTTCTGTTCTAAGCACTTGAATGTAATAGGCAGAGTGGCTGAACTGGAAAAGGAGGCAACAGAAGAAAAGATGAGGGTAAGCTTTACGACACATGTTTTAGAGATTCGGTCTCAGACACTGCTCTTGAAATATACCTGGACGACGTTCCCAGGGCGGTAATTAGGGCCTGCAGTAAGCCAGTGATAAAGATGAAGGGGTTCTTCCGGGTGATGACAAAGAAGAGAGTGGGTAGAATCACAATGCCGTGGATTAGGAGGCCTATGATGACTGTCACAGTGTACATGCCTAGTTGCCCTCCCATTTCAGTGATATCATCCATTTCCACAATTTTGCCAGCGATCAGGAAGAGGATACCAATGGGTGCATACCTTCAATGGGCAAGAATCAAGCAAAGGTACTACTGAGTGGTGTGTTTGTTTTCAGGAACATTAAGTACAGTTTTATGGACATTACCACCCATATACAGTCATTAAAATGCAATGCACTGCAGCCCACTCTCATGTGGTTCATACATGACAACACCCACCACATGATGATGGCGACCAGACGCATGATGGCCTCATTGAGGGAGTCAAAAAAGTCCCTGAGTGCTTGGCCCTCCTCCTTCATATTCCCAATGATCAGGCCAAAACACATGGAGAACACGACCAGTCCGAGGGCGTTGACTCCATTTGTGGTGCCAGAGATTGGGATGATCTCTTCATGAGCAATCTCTTGGGTAACATTGGTCAGATTAAAAATGCTCTCGTTCACTATCACCTTTACATGTACAACTCTTTTGGCGTATTGGGTTTTGAACTGTGGGGAAGTAGAAGAGAAGAATAGAATGAAAGAAATGGACAGGAAATCTAGATGAAGTTAAGACAGACAAAAGACTTTTGGTTTTATTCAGGGAGGTTTGAGGACACTCCAGAGGTTGAATTCTCACTACATTAAATAGTAAATAGAACATAGACCTTAAGTGTACTTTTCTTACAGTTATAGGAGACAAAAACCACTATGCATTTTCTTTTACATCATATCATGGGAACTGGTAAATGTGAATGAAATCGAGATCTATATACAGACCTATATGCAAGAACAATGTTTCTGATCATCACGTGAATCTGCAGAAATATGAATGAGACAATGCTCACATTTAATTTTAGTGAAATGTATTTTCTCACATCCAGCTGGCTCCAGTACTCTCTTGTGGAGAGTGTCCGGACCAAAGTGTCTTTCCCCCACTGTCAGTGCCTTCCATGCCATTGTGTGGCCTCAGCAGTTCCCCGTCTCTTGGTTTCCGTACCCCTTCCTCCCCCCATAACGTCCGACCGTGGTACTGCTGCTGTCCTGCCAAAGCTCTACCCACAGCTGTGTCCTCTTAAATTTACAATCCAATCCATCAAAATGCTAAATGGCTCTTGCACCTCCCTTTCTCAGCATCCAAAGTTAACCATTTTGGTCCGGTATGAAAAATGTTGATACTTTGTCATTAGTTGTTATACATGACTGCACCATTAAAACAGTCAAGGCTCCCTCAGAAGCTGTGTGTATCCAAGGGTGATAATATATCCTACACAAAGCTTTTTGTGTGGCCTCTGAAAGGCCAGAAACCATAGCCTCATTAAATCTGATGAGAAACTGGTTTCCTGCACAACGGGGAGCCAAAGTACAAAGAATAATTTCCTTTGGAGAAAACACTACCCCACATCTTTGACCACATGTTTGTTTTCACCATATTTTGGGATGAAAATGTAAAAAAATAACATTGATTTACAGAACAAAAGGAAACACTAGCAAGAATGTGAGCCAAGACAAGGAATACTTGTTAAGGAACTCATCTACACTAGTCAGTAAAATTATCCAAACAATATCTACCTGCTGTGTGCAAGCTTGAACCAGGTTGGGAGGAAACATGTTTCTGAAAAAGAAAATTCACAAAACCTGTATTAGCCATAGACCTTAGATCATATGTCACAAGTTATAAGCAAGTCAGCAGTACCTGATCAAGTCCAAGAAGGCATCAGCTGGGCTGACTTGCTCGATTTTCTGCTGCTGAGTAAACTCATCTTTGGAGCCTTTGCCAGGGTGGATGATCAGGACCATGATGATTCCGATGAACACAGCGATGAATGTCGTGGTCATGTAATACACCACAGCTCGCATCCCCATCTTCCCTGAAGCCCGACTATCAAGTGCTGCCATACCTGGTGAGAAAACGCATACATTCACCTGCTGCTTGATCACTATGGGATAGTACTTTCCAATTAAGGATGCAAAATGCACGATAATTTATTAATTTGTGTATCCAGGATACTCTGTTACATGCAGCACTCTTGAATGAGTTGATGGAACACAGAGAACCAAATTCTAGTACTATCTGAATTCAGTACACAGATCAGTGCTTCAAAAGAACCGGAGTTTCAGAGGTCTACTCCATCCTCATCTATCCAGAAAGATGGGTATATTTGGTGTGATCTTTTATCTGCCTCCAGATGTCCCGTTTGCAAGCAAGCAACCATCAACACCATGTTTGCTGCACTACCAATATCAGCTTTACCAGCCATGGCCATGATGGCTGACCAGCACCAAACTAGCACGGACCAACTTGGGCTTGTGTGCAGTTTATGCTTGTCTAAGCTGTTTTTTTTTTTTATGACTGGAAGTCAGACAACTAAAGAAAGAGTCATTAAAGCGGTTTGAAGGGGTTCCATGGAGAGGCCCCAAAAGAAGGTCTCGTAAAAGAAAAAAAACGTGCACTGAGAATGCCCCAGAACACTGGTAGCTTACCATTTTCAGTACTGAAAGCTGTTATGTTGCAGTCACAGTAGTGAAAGTAAAAGCGTCTGTTGTGCGAAAAGGAGATGTATGTGTTCCTTTAATCTTGTTGAGGGCAGCTCTATTAGAAGCCGAGTCTTTGAGCTCATTTTATTCCCCATTCTCTCAGCCACACCTCTCTCTTCCTTCGGCATCCTCCACTCATCCTCCTTAACACACTCTCTCTCTCTCTCTCTCTCTCTCTCTGTGACAGGGCTGAGAAACTCCTTCACCTGCCCAAATCCCCGGCGGCTCTCTGCATCTCCACGGAAACATCAGGGTTGTTGTTTTTTTTCAGAACCAAAAAGAACCCAGTCACTCAATTTGGGTACAAAAAAACTACAAAGCGTGAACAGGACAAAACAGCCCCCTCTTCCATGTCACCCTCTTGGCCCTCTTCAGCCCTTGACAGAATGGAGGCATTTGGGAAAGGGGCTACTAATGGAGCAAACAGGACCTCTAAAAAGGAGGGCAATAGGGTATGATGGATGAAATACCAAAAATCAGAATATTCCCATATTCATAATTTTCATGAAAAACAAGGATTATATATATGTCAGGGTAATCTCTAACCAAATTCCTTAAGCAACTGGCTGCATGTGTGTGTTCATGGAATGCAACAAGACAATATGGCTTTGATGAGAAAGAAGGAGGGCACTTTGTGTCTTTTCTATGGGTGACCGAAGCGGGAGGGAGGGTATGGGAGGGGTGTGTGTGATTTGGTTGACCTATCACAAACTTCACAGCACTGATTAGCTGCAAAACCAAGTCTGAGTCTCTCCCACTTTTCAGCACAACCTCTGCTTCATTCTCGCCTGCCACTTCCAATACTGCAACCACAATAAAGACACTCTGTCCATGGCAGAAAACTAGAGATGAAACGACACTGGAAATTAGTGGCAGAAAATTTTTGGATGATGTAGATAACGTGGATGCAGTGCTTAGCTATGTGCTGCATGCTTTCATTCACTGAAATAATAGCAATGCACTCTATTTGAAAACATTATAACCAAAACAGTTGCCTAGTTTCCTAGATGCGTCATCGAGTCAGCATGTGACAGCATCCTAATTGTAATTCCAACGAAACGAAAGCAATCATGTATTCTCACCACACACCAACCTTCATTACAACTCACAACATAGCAACGTACCAGCTGCAGCCTGAGCACAAATGTGCAACAAGTTTTTTTCATGGTGTGATTTCAAAGAAATCATTTTCCGACCAAGGAGAGAGCTAGTGTTGCAGACTGAATATGTAAAAAATGTTGTCAAATTATGTATCGTGTTCAAAAAATATAACATGAACCAGCTGTTGATATTGCTGTCTCATACAGACCTGTAATCAGACTGGACACCAGCAAGGGGAGGACCAACATCTGAAGCATGCGCATTAAAAGCTCTCCAGGGAAGGAGAAATATTTCACCTCTCTGTAGGACATCTTATATGGCCGCAGGGCAAATCCGAGTATGATGCCTGATGATAAAGAGAGTGTTAATTATTGTACTCTATTATAGCATTATGGAGTCTTTTTTAATGTAGTATGTAGCTTCCTTAAGATCATACACTGTTTCCTATTACTTAAATTTTGAAATTGTATACAGAGACTTTCAATATCATCTTCTCTAAAAAAAAAAAAAAAGGGGGGGGGGGGCACATTTACCTTTACAGTTTACCCTGGTGACGTATGATCTGGAGTGTTGACAATACATAGGATTTTCTAAAGCTTGGAGTTTTACTAAGACCTCAAGACCATGAATGGAGCTAGCATGACCACATTTTGTGTGACCTTCCTTAATATGTCAGTTCAAAGAAATCAACACAACTTAAGAAATGGGCGAATGCACTTGCCAAGAACAACTGCCCCAATAGTAAACAGCACGAAGGCATTCCTCCTCAAGAAGGTCTTAACGTCATCTTTGGTGATGTCCTCGACTTTTTTCTTGGCCTTCAGGGAGCGCAGTTGAATGTCCTCACGGATCCGCTGCACCCGGCTGCGAGAGCGCGGGTTCTCCCCGTTGCTTTTGGTCATGGCCGTTGCTCTGAACTGCCTCTATCCTCTCTACAAATCAGCAGTCTGACCAGACAGAGCAAACCCCAAGCTTCCTGATCTGAAATGTTCACAAGACAAGAAAGGACATTGCTTTTAAAATTTTGACTACCTTTGTATGAATAGATGTGTCAGCTCGTGTGAAACAGTTTCAACACAAGAACTCTGAAAGAATAACATGACTACAGCCAGTTCTTTTATTGAGGCCAGAAACAAAAAACACAAACAAAATGAGGCAGCCATGTCCAGAAAAAACAATGGCTTTTGACTTGCAGGTGTGCATCTGATTGCGTAATCAGCAGCGGAACACAATTAGAGTGGACTGCTCTAATGTATATTCAATTATATGCAAATGAAGGATGATGGCTTTCTTTTTCTAAGACCTGAATCACCACTACAGAACTCAAGCATTCAAGCATCTACCTCCTTTTGAATGTGTAAGGTAATATACAACTGTATTTCCAAACCAGATTACAATCATTTGGCATGGCTTCTCACCGGGAAAAATGAAAGCACAAGAAGTGTCATGTTTGAAAATTTTCTCAAGTTCAAATCCAAATCCTATCAGATATGTAAAAAATGTTGATATCCATGAGGATTTATCAGTATAGTCAATTGTTCCAGAAAGTCACAAAAATACAGATTAAAAAAAGAGAATGACTGTCACACTTACCCTTCTCAGCACACTTAATCTCTTCTCTGTAGTGATAATCACTGAGATATTATGGTGGAAATGGTGGAAGGGTGATCTGAAGATGCCAGAGGACTGAAGAGGGTCTTCAGTGGTGCAATAGTGGAACGTCCTGACTGAGAAGCGGTGTTTAAAGTGCTGGAGGTGATGCCAGCTTCGGCAGCTGAGATATTCCTCCAACACCCGCAGCTCATAAGGGGAGGAGATTACAAAGGCAGATGGAGGGAGGGTGAAGGGGAAGCGGATGAACTTGGTAAAAAGTAAAGTACTGGGACTGGGAGAATGCTTCTATTAGTGATGGCAATTTTGTCTCTTTTTAATGAATTCATCTCGGCTCAAGAATTGTTTTCCATAGCTTACCATCACTATGTTACATATTTGGTAACCATTTTAAAATCCTGCATTAATATTATCTGACTCGTCACCTGGTCTTTTTCCGATCTTCAATGGCTCAGTTTTGGCGAACCAGTGCCAAAGAAGCCTTAGATTCCTGCTCTTAGCCAACAGAAGTGGACCCTGATGTGATCTTCTGCTGTTGTTCTGGTATTCTGAGATGTTTTTCTGCTCACCATGGTTGTAAAGAGTGGTTAATTGAGTTAGCAGAGACTTCCTGTCAGCTTGAACCAGTCTAGCCACTCTCCTCTGGCCTCCCTCTTTAAATAGGCATTTCCATCTTCTGAGCTGCTGCTTCCTGGATGGATTTTCTTTTTTGTATCATTATGTGTCAATCTTAGAAACCCAGCAGTTTCTGAAATACTCAGACCAGAACATCTGGAACCAACAACCATGCCACAGTAACTGACATCACATTCTGATGTTTGATGTGAAACATCCTCATGGATATCAACTGAAGCTCAACAATCTTGTTATACCTCGTAATAAAAAAAAAGTGGTGGGATGAAGGTGAAAAAGCATACGAGAGTTTATCTCACTTATCTCGCTCTGTAGCTTCTACTCATTCTCTAAATGTAATTTCTCCCAAGTAAAGAGACATCAGGTTTTCTGTACATCTTGAAACAGAAAGAAAGGCTGAGACTCAAGAGCCAGAATCAAGCTTTTCTGCATCAAATCTGTTTTCGACACAAACATACATGCTTACTATGTTTGGGTCTTGCTTTGAACTCTTGAGTGTTTGAAATTGGAGATGCTACATGGCTCCATTCAGAGAAGAAAAAAAAAAACAACGTAACTGGCATGAAAAGGGAACATGAGATCATGTGTGACCTGAGATTTGCGAGTTGTGAGGTAAACACCAGACACATTTTCTCAAGAGTGAAATGCCACTCAACGCCTCCTCCTTTCTTTCTCCACCCTTTCTCTCTCTCCTCTCTCTGGGGCTTGGCCAGGCCAACTGACTTGAAGTACTTCAGATAAAGATAGGAGCCTGGTGTAGTGGGAGAAAAGCAGGGCCACAAAATAACCTCTCCCACACAGTGAACAAATGGTACTTTCATCATCAGTTGCCTGGAGATCCGGTGGAGCTGGATTGTATCTGGATTGTCAACCATCTCACCGTGCTTCTTCACTTACTGTATATTTATCGTGACATTCGGTGAAAATTATATCCATTTTTGTTTTATAGTATGGTTAGGCTCTCGCCATGAACACAACTGTCAACTGTGTATTTTGGTTTACGTACACAGGTGCCATACGATCTTCGGACTAACGCCATGAGAATGTACTTTTAGTGGTTCACAGCCTAATCAAAAATGGGATGTGGTATTCACTTGGACTCCTGGAATGTCTCTGGTTTTGTCTCTCCGCTCTCAGAGTAATCATAAACAGTGCCTGACTCGCATCTGTAATGTGGATCCCACAACTCCACTCCTGCAGCCCCTCACTCTTGTTCTCTCTGATTCTCCCCTGCTTCGACTGCTCAGCAGACAGAAGATGTCTGAGACAAAACTAAATTTCAACTTCTCTCTATCTGTATAGCTAGATTTTTGGGGGTTCAAAAAATTTGCTAATTTCAGGGTGCCAGGGCCACTTTAAACATTTGGTGGACTATAAATTGACATGAAATACATCAATAGTCTACAATTCTTAAAGCAAACCATAGGCTATATTTACCAAATAGAGTTTTGACAGAGTTTCTTGCAAGCTAGTTAACGTTTGGATAATGTCCTGTAAACCGGTAGTGAGGTTTCCTAGCAAGAACTCATGCTCCCAGACTGAGGAGTCCAAGCTACAGAGTGACAACTGGCATTGGGAACATTCATTGAAGCAAATATTTGCAAATTGAATCAGTATTAGATGACTCATCCAAAAACATTCACAATTTTACCCAGAAATGATCAAATTTAATTAAGACTATTAAAAACATTCTTATCACTGTCTTATTTGTGTCTCCAGAACCAAGGGATGGTTTTATATCCATCACTCTTTGTATAATAAGCCTTATACACAGGCATGCTCCTAACTATCCAATTCCTATTTGTTTAGCCCCCAAGGCAGCTCAGATCACTTCCTCGCCTTTGATGCATTCATCAAATTACAGCGAGCTAATATTTCATTGTGATAGATGTTAACTTGGAACTGCCTGTCACGTCCATTTGATTCAGGGGATTTTTGGTGCTAAAAGAGGCAACCCGGTGAGGTAAATGCCTCGGGCCTGACCGCATCAATAGCCAATCTCCCAGCAACCATTCAGCCTATTAGCCATGATTCTGGACTTTCAGTATCTATTGAGGATGGCCACAGGGATGCCGCTTTGTGTACAGGGAGTCTTTCCTACCACAAAGCAAGGCAGCGTGCACAATAAAGCATGACATTATCAAAAAGTTGTTTGAAAAAAAAAATCCATGTGTGTGTTTCACTTTCCTTTGAAGTGATGTTTATGGTTTTAAGTGCTTCCTTAGCCAAAAATGATCAACTAATATTTATGTCATATCACATTAGAACACACTGAGCATGCTTTTGCTTTCTCGCATGCATGCTCAAATTGTGTTTTAGTTTTCCAAGGCTTGTTAAAAAAAGCGACATTGGTTACTATCTGACACGAATATGTGTTTCATTTCCTGTCCAATTAGCCTGAGCACGAATGAGGACAGAACCCAGGACGTCTCATTAGAGACAATATGGCTCCGATAATCACTGTGCTCTGTTTCACAGGACTCGTCATACTCAATAAGGTGACTAACCCGTTAAAACAAAGCTGTAAGCTAGATCCAACCTCACATACATTCACATTAGCCCATGTGTGAGAAAAAGGACTTTGAAAAAAAAAAAAAAAGTGCTCCTTTGGGGGACAGAGTATATTTAGGGAAACCCCTTAAAATCAGCCAGAAGTGGAATGTGTGAATGGAGACATTTTATTATCTATTGTGAAGAATCAAAATTTTATCTGGACCTCCAGTGAAACACACACACACACAATCTGAAAACAGACACAGATAAAAGTAAGCAGCCCACTTAATCTCCCAGCATTCCTATTTAGAAAATTCATTAAAAGACTTTGGGCCGTGCTGTAAT
>JAODOF010000018.1:5281459-5291497 GCA_027576175.1 Sciades proops | reverse complement strand
GCATTTCAAAATAGTATGAATTTGTAAGTGTGTATGGGTGGTTTTTTTTTTTTGGTTGTTTTTTTGTTTTGTTTTTTTCCCTTGAATCTCTCTCACTTTGTAAAACACTATTGGAAAGCAGATTTTAAAATAAGCATTGGGTTCACGACTAACACATGTCGACCATCTTAAATCTAGCATGCTTTTTCTGTGGTCAAACAGTATTTTTATTTTTTAGAAATGTCCTTTATGGTATCATATCAGAACTGTCTGTTGACTCGGAAGGTTGTGGGAGCTAGAAAGGTGACTTCATAGCTCTCAAAGCAAGAGGGACTTATTGAGAGAGAATTTCCCCGGTAAAACTCAAAAAGCACTTTAGTGTTCAGAGTTATAGAAAATTTCAGTATTATTGCTTGTGGATTCCGCTGTTGTCAGTATATTATTTAGTTCATGCTGCTAGTTTAGATTCCTGCCATTTTTGGTTTAATGTAATTTATTTCCCTGAAATTATTAATGTGTCTTCTTTTCTAACACAATTTTCTTTCAACCAGATAGTTTACAGAGACAGCCTGAGGCATAGAGGAACACTATACCCATAACAGTCGTGTTTTGAGGTTCTGCGTTTGTTTTATTAATTGCAGGTTTAGAAAGATGATGATTGTGTTGAAATATAGTTAGCTAGAGCAACGTTAAAACTTATAGTTTTGTGTCTCTTGAGATCTGTTGCATGTCATTTTTTTTCATGAGTTTACTTTTCCCGTTTTCAGTATCAGGTGTTTGACTGGATGTTTTTCTCATCATTGCTTAAAAGCGACGGAGCACCCAAACGAATCTGTTGCTTTAGCAACAGCATCAAAAGACATGTATTTATCATGTAAAAATGATGATAATAATAAAAAAAAGTGTAAAAGACACATATGTGGTTCTTTAATGTTTAGCAGATATAGTGTGAGCGGAGCCTTGCGAGGTGTGTATTCCCACTTTTTCCAGGATAGGCTCCTGATCCACTACCACCTTGACTAAGATAAAGTGATTACGATTGGCTGCAATTAATTATTTCAGAACGATCACATTTCACCAGGTCAACATTAGCTTGCTAGTTTACTACCATAAAAGTTAAGTGGGTGGGATCACTAGCATTAGCCTTGTGATTGGTTGAAGTCAAAGATTTTTCCCAGAATGGGACCACCCAACTTTTAGGTCAAGAAGAAATGTGCTGGTAAAGTAAATTTAGATGTTGCAAAGTCACCAATTATTTGTACTAGTCTCACACACACACACACACCTCAGTTAGAAAGCCTTTAGACATTTACAATGCCTGGAGCTCTAGCTTCCAGAAAGAGACCTGTAAAATTTAGAGACTTGTAAACTCTGACACAACAACGTGCGGTTTTGTCTCGTCACAGACGCACATACAGAACATAGCTTAGAGGCAACGGCATCGGTCACGCAAACCGGAATAAAATAGCTGATGTATTCATATGGACACTAACTAGACAAGGATATTCGCATTTGCGACGTGCATTTATCAGACATAACATTAACATTACAAAATATTGATAATTTGACTTTGGTTCTTACAAAAACACCAAGTAATTTTAACCACTGCAGATTTTATAACAATAATTAAAACAGCAACAATTTATAAAATGCACAATGTACAAAAATTACACAGTACCTTTGTGTATCAGATTTGAAATAGCAAAAAAAAAAGTCTAAAATGAAAAGAACTGTTCATTCTAACATCCTCTAGTACATATTTAATGCAACCATCAATGACAGTCTTAGAACTGATTTTCATATTTACAGAACATGAACGGCTAAATGACTGGAAATTGGTTCAAGTCTCACAAGCTGCAAGTTTGACACTTCTGTCAGATTTAGGAGAGCCCACATAATTCCTCACTCACATCCCACAACTTCTTGGCTACATTATTGTCTCTGGCTTTGGCACTCACTTCCTGCACAGCACAGCAAGAAAAGTAGCGGCCGCTGAGTGGCTCGATGCCTTCCTGTAGGATGCAGTGAAGGGTCGTTTGGGCGCCGGTCATTGGATCCAGGAACAGCAGCCAGGATACTGGTTCAATGAACACCTTCTGCCAGAGACTGACGTGACGGGAGAGCTCGGTTTTCACAATACCTGTTGTTAGGGTTGAATAAGAGTTAATCCTTGATGTTTCAGGGATTGTCCATCATGTTCAAAAAAACACCCAAGAAACTGCTGAGAGAATCTGATTTCATGGAGCATGGATTTTTTTTTTTTAAACTAAATAGTAAGCAAAATAAGGTTGTCAGCAAACATTGATTAAATTTTCTAGTGACTTACCGGGATGAACACTGTAGCAGGTGATATTAGTGCCCTTCAGCCTCTTCGCCAGCTCGTGCGTGAAGAGAACGTTACAAAGCTTACTGTTGCAGTAGGCCTGAAAGAACTGCCAGCTGTATCTCCCACTACCCAGGTCTTTGCTGGTGACCAGTGCATCAAAGTTGATCTTGCCCCATTGATAAGCCATCGAGGACAAGGTGATCACACGGGCTCCCGGGCTCTCCTTAAGCCGGTCCAGCAAGAGGCACGTCAGCAGGAAGTGGCCAAGATGATTGACGCCAAACTCGATACCAAAACCATCTTCAGTTCGACCATCTGCGACAAGACCTGAGGAGGAAAGCATGTTCTTTCAATTAGTAACTGCTGCACTCTTGGTGCAACTCAAGCTTTAGTGTTAGTCTAGCAGGTTGACCTCACAACACTTTATGATATTCATCATCAAAAACACAGTTGTGCTTGATTTTACCTGCATTATTAACAAGTACATCCAGCTTGGGTTCTGTCTTCAGGAAGGTCTCAGCCATGGAACGCACCGATTTCAGGCTGCTCAGATCCAGCTGCATGTACACCACATCGGTGCTCCCAGTCACCTGGTTTTGGAAAGGAAATATCATATGTTGCTTTGTTGTTGTCGTCTTCATAACCCCTTCGGACATCATGCGTACAATTGTACGTATGAAGTTTGAAAGTACTTTTCCTTGTGTCCAAAGGGGTTAATGGACCAGTCAAAAGTGACCAGAAGTACATTTACCTTTTTAATATCGTTAATGGCGGCTTCGGCTTTCTGTTTGTTCCTGCAAGCCAGGATCACTCTCGCTCCTCGACCTGCAAGGTCCATGGCTGTGGCTTTGCCAATCCCAGTGTTCCCACCTGAGGAAGGGATGAACATCAGTCACTCTGATTGTCCTGCTGTATATCATTATCATCATCATCAGACATGTTTCAGTACTAATTACAAGCAGACAAGGCCATGATGGCAACTTGGCACAGTAGAAACACTTTCTTAGGCGGTTTAATCTAATTTTCACAGTGAACTCGATGAGAACTCGTTAAACTCGCCCTGTAAGGAGTCTGGAAAAATTAACACTTACCGGTAATGAGGACTGTTTTTCCGCTCATCTCTCTCCCACCTGTACATTTTGACTTCTTAAACAAGGTGTTCACTAAAGTAGCGTACACAACTCCGATTAACACGACGCCAATAACCAGAGAAAACATGTCGGAAGTGAACGGCACAGATTTTCCCTGAGTGTGAACAAGTTTGTGCTGACTTTCGAGAAACACTGACGTCTTTTGTACCGGATCCTTGTGACGCACCTGAGGCCTGACAGACAGGTTTGTTCTTTATCAGTGTGTATATGTATGTGTGGGGGGAGGGCAGCCAAACCAGTTCGTTCAAAGTGTGTTTTGTTCTCTTCCTGTTTGGGAATCTGCATTTTTCTTCATAAACTAACTGAAAGTTTACACACACGTCGTTAATCAGCCTTCAGTAACCTGCTTCTGTGATTCTGCCACTGAGGCGCCATTTTGTGCCCCGTTGATGTTGTGTTTCCGTCACAGTGTCTCCTTCACAATAACATCTCCGACCACAGTCACTGCACTTCACCTGAAATACTGGCTAATCTTTACTTCAAAAGTAGCTTTCTTTATTATTAATGCCATTGATTTGATTTGATTTGATTAATTAGGTTAAAATGCAGTACATATGAAATACAGTAACATGGCATAAAAAACAGGATTACACAAACAAGTGTGAACACTTGTTTCCATTATGGTCCCACAATGGAAACAAGATTTGTATTTCCTGAAGGAACTTCTACTGCTTACAAAATAAATAAATCAAAATAAACACAAAAGGACAATATTTGAAAGTTTTAAAAAAAAATTGAATAGAGAGAAAGACATCCAATAGATGGGGCAGTTAGATGGGAGAGAGAGGTTAGACATTAACTGATAAAGAGAGAGAGAAATCAAATAGATGGGATAGTTAGAGAAATGAGAGCGAGAGAGAGAGAGAATTCAAAGTACTTCCGAGTGAGAGGTTAGATATTAACCAATAAAGAGAGAGAGAGAATGAGTGTGAGAGAAAGAAATCAAATAGATGGGGGTAGTTAGATATATGAGAGAGAGAGAGAGAGAAAGAGAACCCAAGGTACTTTCCTAGAGAAAGAGAAATCAAATAGTTGGAATAGTTAGATATATGAGAGAGAGAGAGAGAGAACCCAAAGTACTTTCCTAGAGAGAGTGAGAGAGCGAGCGAATGAGAGGTTAGATATTGAGAGAGAGAATGAGTGAGCGAGAAAGTGAAAGAAATCAAATAGATGGGAATGTTCACTATTAGAGTGAGTGAAGGAGAGAAAAACAAAGAGATGGAGAGTGAAAGAGAGGGGTTATAATGAGTTTAGACACAAAGAAATGTAGAAAAACTGATGGGGAAGGTGATGAAGATGGTAAGATGGACAGAAATGAGAGCTGGACTGACAGTTCTAGATCATGAATCATGATGGGTTCCACTTTCATTTCAAAGGGACATTTTTTAAAATGCTATTTCCTATAATGAAGTGAAGAAAAAATGAAAATAATAGCTGAAGTGTCATTTACAGGACCTCCACAACAAAATTTCTAAGGTAAGCGTTTCTTGAGGAATTATTCACAGAAAATCAGTTAGAAGTAAAAGGAAGAATAATAAGAAGCCCAGGAAGAATAGACTGATTTGCTTTGCACCTTTTGCACTGTTTTTAACACACGCACACCTGCTTTTAGTAGGATTCTAAATAATCAGAAATCCTTTTATGTGCCACATAGTAAAAAATATAATGAAAAAAAGATACAGTTCGATGCAAAAGACAATAACGTATTTGACACAAGCAAGGTAACAAGCAGCAAAATGGTCCACTAGATTGTGCTTTGACGCTTTGCTAATTTTTTTTTTTTTGCCATAATAACTGCCTCCAGCCTCTTTGCATAATAAATTAACCAAGTAAAGTCATTCACCCAAGGCCTGTCCACGAGCACGTTCAAAATCAGTGAGTTCACAATTCTGCAATGACTCAAGGTTTACTTCATGCACAGTACATGATGTGACTGTGCAATTGGCTTAGCTACCCTATTTAGGAATCATAGGAATTTGCCTGACTTAGTTCAGACAGAATGTTGACGTCATACTTGATGTACTTTTCACAGGAATGTTGAATAACATCAGTGACACCATTGGTAAGATCTTCCGATAGTCATGTTGAGCTGATGTACTCACTGCTTTTTTTTAACATATTAATCTTTTTCCCCCAGACAAAATAAAATAAAAGTAGAATCATGATATGAAGATGCGGATATGTAAAACTAACAAACATAAATCTTGACACCTCCTTAAAAGGCAAAAGTGTGACATTTACTTTTTCATTCACACCCATGCGTGGAATTGGGTGGCTTTTTTGTTTTAAGGTGCTTACCATTTCACACTGCGAAAACACCCCTATGCAAACAAAGGACACGGACAGATTCCTGTCGCCGTCTTGATCACATCGCACTTATCTTACTGCATGCAAGTTCGTTGATTACAAGATATGGATCTCAGTACCTGATTAAAGCGCAATGTAAAACATTTAAACATCAAGGCATCTCTAATGTGTACCAGTTAAATCTAGGCAACAGCTTTCGTTGACTTCCCATAGCTTCTGGGCTATGGTGTCGTCTCTAGCCTTGGGGTCCATGTCCTTCATCTTGCACCTTGAAACGTAGCATCCATTCAGGTGTTCGATGCCATGGAGAGAAGTCTGAGCTCCTGACTCTGCATTCAAGTCAACCAGTGAGAAGATCGGCTTTAACTCTTTACCCCTTAAAGCAGTTCCTACAGCCACCCTTGTATATGTATATACTGTTCACCCTTAGAACATATTTACAAGAAAAAAAAAGTCTAAAGACAAGGTTTTGACAAGGCGTCATATGTCGTCATTATGGGATATACACAGGGTCGTCATATGTAGTCATTAAGGGGTAAAGAGTTAAATGTGTCGTCTCTGATTACTTGTGGTGTGATGTGTGACGTTTCAAAATCTGCAGCAAGCACCATGACATCACTTCAAAAGCTGTCCTAATACTACTAGCCTAATATCAAAACTCAAATAAATGTACAATATACTGTATATTAAACTATCATGAGGTTTGTAAGAGGTTTACATGTAGGCTACTATATGTATGTATGTCATATGTATGTACTAAAGGTAGACTGACTGGCATTTTGTGTCACTTTTGTACACATTTCATGTTTTATTTATCTAATCACAGAAACAGGAGCTCCTAACTAAAGAGAGGGAAGCTTTAAAAAAAAAACTCCATGTGAGAGGGGGAGAATATGGACACCTCCATGTTCGTCTTTGTTAGCGATAAGCTAGCCAGCTAACTATGGTGAGTGATATCCACTCGCTGGCCATTTTATTAAGAACACCCATCCACCTGCTGTTTTATGCAGTTCTCTAATCAGCCAATTCCTTAACAGAAGCACAATGCATAAAATCATGCACATACAAATCAAGAGCTTCAGGTAATGTTCACTTCAGACATCAGAATGGGAAAAATTGTGATCTCAAAGTGTGACTTTCACTGTAGCATGGGCGTTGGTTTGAGCCAGATGGACTGGTTTGAGTATTTCAGAAACTCCTGGGGTTTTCACACACAACAGTCTCTAGAGTCTCTGTATTTCATACAGAATGGTGCGAAACACAAAACACACTGAGTAAGCGATAGTTCTGTGGGTAGAAACAAACGCCTTGTTGATGAGAGAGGTCAGAGGAAAATAGCCAGATTGGTTTGAGCTGCAATGCAACTCATAGCAACTCCTTACAACCGTGGTGAGCAGAAAAGCATCTCAGCATGCAACAGCAGAAGACCACATTGGGTTCCAGTCCTGCTAGCCAAGAACAGGAATCTTAGAATCAAGAACAAGTTCCTATTAAAGTGGCCAGTGAGTGTATATTTTGAACTGTCTAGTCAATGTTAGATTTAATAAGCAAATATGTCTGTATGTTAATTAATCTAAAAAAAATACTGTAGCGTACATACATTTGGGAGTAACGGCAGGTTGAAGCTGGTACAACAGAGTAAAAACTCTGCTCACGTGACACTGGGAAACTGTTCGTGATTTTTGAGTCACGGGAAAGTGATCAGGCTCTCTCTCTCTTCTGATCGGTTTCCGACC
Organism: Sciades proops; assembly: GCA_027576175.1. Lineage (NCBI taxonomy): Eukaryota > Metazoa > Chordata > Actinopteri > Siluriformes > Ariidae > Sciades > Sciades proops. The sequence continues at coordinate 5,283,998 of JAODOF010000018.1, read as the reverse complement.
GGATTACTTGTGAATATCAATCTGATAATTTTTACAGGGATGTTCTCTCGCTCTTACTGTTTCTGATGAAGTATTCAGCAAAATTTTCTGTCAGCTAGTTTTGATGTTATGATTCACGAGAGACTTTGAAATGAGTTTTCATAGCTTTACCTACTTATTTTTCCCAAATCAAACTGAGTCATGTAAATAAATAACTATTTTAGAAAATAACTGTACTGTTTTGATGAAAAATATTGAGATCTTAGTGTTCGGAATGATATTTTTAAAAAACGGAAGTCAGAAACGCGAGTGTTAATTTCAGTTAAATTAATTGGGATTGTTTATTGGATGTGGCTCACACAGTTTTTTCAAGGTTAGGCTTGAAAGCTGTGAATGTTAACTGAAATAAGAATCATTCTTTTATATAAACACTAGTAGGCCCTACTTAGAAATACAAAAGGTCTACAGAGCACAAAGAGGGTATTAGAAATATTCTTTTTATTACTTTTTTATTTTGATAGAAAATGGTAGATGTGAATGACATTCGGTGCTTATTTATGCATATTTTATAATTAACATTTATTTCTCCTTCTTTGTGATGTATAAATGGGAGTTAAGATGAGCTTTATATTGCACAGATAAAGCCATTTGGTGAAACTTTCAAGAAGAGAGTGTACCGATTTAACGGTTTTACCTAATTAGCGTAATTAATACTAATTAAATGCTGATTTGCATAACTGGTGTTTACTAATTTTTCAAATTTTGTATTCAGTATATAACCATCTATGTGCCTGCCAATTTCCATGTAAATATCTTGAAAAATAGAAAAGTTATTAAGAAAAAACATTTGATCACATTCTTTAAGGAGGTCCATTTTGGACCATGTGATCCCAATACATAATATTATGGCAGTTTTCTAAAAAATTAAGCCGTTTTTTCAATTTTTGACTGGTAATATCTCAAGAATGGATAAACATATTTTAATTCTGTAAAAAGTATGTTGTTTAGCATTCAATTCTGAATTCAATGAGCGCAGCTTCAAGGAATTTGGACTGAATTTGAATTTTCACCTGATATGCCTAATTTATATCAAATTGTGTGCTTTTCTCAAACATGGTTTTTCTGAAGTGCTCCTACTTTGTCTCCAGCAGCTGTGTGTTTTCCAGAATGAGATTCTCCACTTCTCGGCCCATTCCTAAAAAAAAAAATAAATTAAAAAAATTTTAATAAATAAATTAATTAATTAATTTGACAAATTACAATGAGTACCTAAGCTTCCAAGGTTTATTTTTATCTGTCTTTTGGGACAAGGACCTGGTGTGATCGCTGCTTTTAACCAAGATTGAGGAAGGATGTGAAAAACACACAAATGCAGTGAGACAAATGCAGAGAAAGGAAATGCAACAAACTGAACACTTGAGGTAGCGAGACAGACATGAATAGGAGAGTGGATGGTGTGTCTTACCAAGCAAACTCAGGTCTGAAAAAGCATGCAGTCCATGTCAGGCAGAGAGAAGAGGAAGGATGAGGATAGCCTTTAAGTAAATGATGCCAAAAAGTAAACCAGAACAATACATACAGTATGATATCTCCCACCCCTTTAATGTACAGATCTCTTCTTTGCCAAATATATAAAATACTACTTGATTGCAAATTGTTTGCTCTCTTTAGTATTATGAAGCAATGAAAAATGAATGAAAAAATAATAAATTATTCTACATGCAACCATTGTCCTTGACAGACATACAGACAGGAAGTGATGCACAGACAGGAAGAGAGACAGCCAGAAGGGATATATACACACCAGAGTACTCCACTGGGATAAGGCACAAAAACCAGAGAACAGGAGGAAACAGCACGGAGAGAAAGAGTGCAGTTAGTATTATAATGTCTAACATACAGCAGGGACTGATTACATGACTACACAGAGTACGGAAAGCACATAATACTCAGCTGACCCCACTTAAACTTTTACAAATACTAATATTTCATTGCTAAGATTTTGTAGTTAATGTTCACCTTTCTTTAAACACATACAATCTGGAAGCAGCCAATCAGAACAAGCCTGGGGCATTGGTGATCATGACTAGTTAGCAGCAATAACTAAGGAAAATGGAGAGGAAGTGAGGCTTCCTGCATGTTCAGTTAAATAAATAGTGCAAATTTGGTCCGGTGAACTGAAGCCAGGGAAACTTCGTACTGCTGCTTACTACATCCGCATATTCTATTTCATATGTTTAATTTAATGTGTTAGCACTCAGTAATACATCTTCCGCTTGTGTGAAAAAAAACAAGAGTCATCAGGAGATGACATATCCCTCCCCCCCAGCCTCCACATGAAACCCCACTCCAAATTTTCCGAAGTTGAATTGGATGCCATGGAAATACGGAAAAAATTTAAATCACAGAAATCCCAAAATGTCAAAAAGCACAATTCCTCTAGTCACTTAACATAGCTATTAGGTTTCATAAAAAAAAAAAATCGTAATAGTTTTTGAGTTATGCTCCAGAAACTAAACTGTTTACAGACGGACAGACAGATGGACAGACAAACGGATGG
>JAODOF010000018.1:4974976-4985858 GCA_027576175.1 Sciades proops | reverse complement strand
AGAGAGAGAGAGAGAAAGAGAGAGAGCGAGAGAGAGCGAGCGAGCGCAGAGAAAGGGAGCGCTCTCCTGACCAGAAATGTGTGAGAGAGAGACTGAGTGTGCACTGGTGGTGCAGTTGGCTAAAAAGCTATCTTTAAAAATAAAAGTTTTGGGAACTCAGTTCTGGCCTGCCGTGCTTCTGTGCTCCACCCACCTGCTCAGATTCCTACATAGTGAAAACGAAGCTTAAAGCATATATGCAGAACCATGGCCTCAAGAATGGTACGGGAATAGTTTTAAGCCCCAACAATAAATCTAATATAGTAATTTTTACAATTAAAGTGATTTATATAGGTAGCGATCTGAGTGAATGACCTTGACGGCCGTAACGTCACAGCAGGAAGTCCATCGGTCTCATCGCCATTTCCGCTACACTAAAACACAGAGCTGACTGCAACTCCGATCCTCCATTTTGAGCTAATTCATCGCCATGCCACGTAGATGTGTTGCTGGCAGGTGCAGCAACACAACAGAAGGTGGATTTACATTGCATTCATGGCCCAAGAAATGTTCAAACTGCAAAGATTTGGACGCGTTTTGCGAGAAGTTCATGGGCACATTGGGCGCCTATGAAATGGTCTCTCCTTGCTCTGCACATTTTACTGAGAACTCGTAAGAGACCTCTGATTTGTCGAGGAGCGTTGGCTATGAGCCTGTACTGAAAAAGGGTGCAGTACCAATAATTAAAGAAAAAGAAAACTACAAGTCTTTATTTTATTAATTTTTTTAAAAGGAAAGTGAGTTCAGTTGCTCCAGTCCTCCCGGAGTGAGCCAAGGGTTGTTGCTAAAACCCGGGATGGAACATATCGCTCAGGCAGTGACCTCCCTGCAGTTGTTGCTAAAACCGGTGGCATCCCGTTCCGTCCTGGGTTTTAGTAATTGCCTGAGTCGAGCAGTAATGGCAGACTACACAGTATGAAGAGAAGTGAATGAGTGGAGCAGCCGTCTTATTTCTAAACTGGAAATTGCTGCCATCTCTCCCTTACGTGGAAGAAGTGAATGAATGGAGAACTGAACGAACAAAGTCAGATCATTTCAAAAACAAAATCAGCCACAAGGTCAGCCTTCAAGAAGCGAGAACACAGACGGGTAAGCTCCGACTCTCATTTGGATATAAAACAACAAAAAACACGTTTACCTGCATTTAGATTAATGCATGTAACTTGTATTGTGTGTTTAAGTTACTGGTACAGTACAAGATTATATAATTTGCTTCAGAATGTGATTGTCTCAGTTCATCTGATTATTTAAAATCAGCCTTTTATCAGTGAAAATGAATGCATGCACGTTGCACAAGTTATAACACCCATCCTGTTTTAATGAGAGTCAACCCACAATCAATGAAGTCAAATCAGTCTTAGTTGAGCAAGTCGGTAACGGTATTTCTTACTTTCACCATCAATTTTTATGACTTTGGTCTATAGCTGCAAATATATATATATATATTTTTTATTCCCATTTATGCAGTATACAAGAGTCAAGGATGGCGATACTATCCACTCAGACATTTATTTAAAAATAAAGGCTCTGCGCATCTCCTTTAAAACACTTCCAGCTAAATGCAAGCACTTCAGTTAATGTTCACATCAAAATGGGGAGGAGAGAATGTGAGCTCAGTGACTAACTGTGGCAGGTTGATGGTGCCAGATGGGCTGGTTTGAGTATTTCAGAAACTGCTGAGCTCCTGGGATTTTCATATGGAACGATGTGCAAAAAAAAAAAACAACCCCCATCCTGTGAGTGGAGGGACTGCAGACTGAAACACCTTGTTGCTGAGAGAGATCAGAGAGGTAAATATACCTTGAATCACCAGATTTGCTTCATACTTCCAAAAGATTCAGGCCATGACTCCTAATAAACAGTGTGCAAAATTTCAGCCTTACATTATTAGCTTTTGTGATATTGGGGCATGGCTCAAATTTGATCATAAAAAATGAATGCTACAGAAAAAAAAAGAGCCACGCCCCTTTATTCATGCCCTTATATCTCAGAGATGTAAGGCTGAAATTTTGCACCCTGTTTATTGGGAGTAATGACAATCTTTGGACGTATCAAGCAAGTCTGACCTGGTCAGTTCGGTGAGATCACATGGATTGACCCAGAGTGGTCTGACAGGAAGTCCATGTTAACTCAGTCACTCTGTACAATTATGATGAGTAGAAAATCATCTCAGAACACACAACACCACATCAAACCTTGAGTTGGATGGGTTACAGCAGCAGGAGACAATGTCAGCTTCCATGAGCACAGATGTTGAAGACAACTGGAAAAAGACCAAGTGATTTAAAAAAAAAAAAAAAAGTCCAGTTTCGGTGAGCCTGTGCCTAGGATAGCCTCAGATTCCTGCTCTTGGTTGATGGAACCTGATGTGGTCTCCTGCTACTGTTACCCATCCACCTCAAGGTTTAAGGTGTTGCGAGATGCTTTTCTGCTCACCACAGATGTAAATATAGGTAGACGGTGTGTGCATGTCATTCAGAGCTGATGACAACCACGTCTTGATGTACCACAAAAACGTGATCCTGGTCACTATCCTGTAATGCATTTAAAATGAAAGGCTGAACAGAGCATGTACTCACTTCCTCTGCTTCTTCTCCAGCTCATGGTTGCGGCTCTGCTGGTTCTCCAGGTGCAGTTTGGTGTCTTGGAGCTCAGCCATTAATCTCTGGCATTTCTTCTTTGCCTGCTGTAGAGCGCGCTGGGTCTCCTCCTGATCAGCCTGCAGGTCAGCGAACTGCACCGAAAGAGAGATGATGGAGATGAAAAGAAGCACCTGATTTGAAAAACTCATACTGTTCAAAGATTTTGGAATTAATGTTGTTGTGAAAATGTAAAATAGAAATCCTCATTTAAAAAAAAGATTAATTTCCTGAATCTGAGTTCTAGTATTGTTTTTTTTTTTTATTGTACTTTCTTACATTAAAAAGATTTAAAATACAGGCATGTACTTGTATAATACTTCACTTTGAGGGGAAACAATTAAGAGTATACTATTTAGTAACTTCAGATCGTTCATAAAGCAATTTTTTTTTTTTTTTTAAACCACACATTTTGGTGTCGGGTTTATAAGTAAATGAAATGGTGCCTAAACAAGTAATGACTTCCAACAGATTGTAGATATTTGAACACTAGCACTGACATTTTATGGGAAAAGCTGTTTGTGATAAACATCTATGATTCAGTTAATGGTGGGGTTTGTTCTAAAAGAAGACACATTAACATACCTTTCTTTCTAAATGCCTCTTGTTCTGCTGTTCTGTCTCCAACTTGTCGTCAAGCTCCTGCTGTAATTTCTTCTTGGTGAAGTCTATTTCTCGCACAGCTCGGTCATACTTCAGCTTCCATTCACCGCCTGAAACGCACAAGCAAATCATGTTTCATTCAGTACTTTATGTTACAGTATGGTTTAATATGCGTATTTTCACAAGGTGCATGAGTAAACACCAGACTTGAATGTTTAAAAAAAATTTTTTTTTAAATTACAATATCAAGTTTGAGAGAGATTTCGCTGTCTAAAAATATTCTATTTTACCAGTTTCATCGTCATCCATCTCTCCGTTAAGCTCTGTTGCTTGGAGGAGCCGCGCCTCCATGACCTCCACCTCCATGCTTCCCATCTGCTTTTTCATTTCCTCAAACTTTGTCTTTATTCAGAGCAAAAACATGCAGACATTACTGAACAATCGTCTTGCTCACGCCAGTGCTTTCCCTCCAGCTTGAACATAGTCAGTGTTTTAATTAGGAATTTATAATTAGGTCAAGCTAATTATTATCTACCACATTTGAAGCATACGTTCAATTCCTACATTCATTCTGTATTGGGAAGACAAAAGTCCTGTTTTATATATAATTCTTTTTTTTGTTTCACATCAGTGATAGATGGAAGCTAATAAGCACTCGGCCACCATGCAGCTCTGAGAATCCTGTATTGCTCAATCATTACCTGCAGGTCCTTCATGTCCTTCTCCAAACGCAGCCTTTCAGCCGTCTCCGTCTCCAACAGCTGGGACGCCGACTCGCTGGTGTTCCTCTCATCTGAGAGCTCTGTTGATAGCTCAGTGATCTAGAATCAATAGCACACTCCTGTTCACTGTCCAATTCCCTTTGTGTCACAGTGAAATAAGCCAGACTGTTAAAACGTTACGGAAGGACCATAAGAGGTGGTGTTCTCAATACAGCACCAAACAAAAAAAACCCCTCATTTCATATATTATTAATGGAGTGTGCAATTTCTAAGATTGTTTTTCCTTACTTTGCTCTCCAGCCGATCTGTGTTCAGCCTAAGTTCATTCCTCTCTTTCTCCACCTTCTCGAGCTTCGCTTTCAACTGCTGGATCTCCTCCTGCAAGCACACAATCACCCCACTGCTAATCAGACTACAAGTATATTTAAAAAAAAAAAACCCATCCCCGACTGCACAAGACCTTCAATGTGAATGAATTTCTTTTGTGCTGGAAGCAGAAAAATAGAGATCTTTACACAAGCCTGACTGATCAAAACCATTTCGGTTAACTGTCCACTCCCTTTCCTTCTTACACATGACATTACCACAGACAATAACAGCAGTTCTGTTGAATCATGAGGCCCTGCCTGAATTCAGACTCCGATTTTACACTTTCTTTTTTAAAAACTGCTTTGGAAAAGAGCCACTAATGTGAATTTCGCCTCCTGCCTTGGGTTTTGCGTGCAGATCTGAATCAGGATGTCAGGGGAGTCGAAATCCAAAGAGCTGTTTCCTTCTCTTGGCCTGATCAGAGACAAAAGCCAGTAGAGCGCATCAACCTGAAATAAAACGCTGGAGGGATTCACGCCACGTGTGCAGGGGTGGCTCTGCATCGTTATATCGGTCACTAGATCCGAAAGCTCAGTTTATACCTGATAGGTAGCTCAAACTGAAGCTTTTGATCTGCGTTCTCAGGCCAGGAGACAAGACTGATACCAATAGAGGCTGACGAGCAGAAAAAGGTGGACAGACTCACATCTTTGCCTCGGATCTGCTCCTCGCTGAGCTGGACCTCGACCAGAGGACGCACGTTGGTGAAGAGCTTCCACCAGGGCCAGTCCTTCACGCCCCGGTTCTTCTTGATGTTCTTCTGGATGCAGCGGATTGCCAGGTCCTGGATCTGTTCAGCAAAGCATCAGAGAGAGAGAGAGATAGATAGATAGATAGAGTTTGTGGGTGGCTCTGCAGTCCATGGGATGACCAAGATCTTTTTTGGTACTGCAGAGGAGGAGATATTCAATTGCTGCAGAGGCACTGCAACATACTCTTATACAAGAAATCCATGGACAAATATACTGTATAACAGAGCCACAGCAGACCAAATTACATGATATCCAAGATGTTGACAGCGAGTTGTCATACCTGCTTGTCCTACAAGAGACGTTGATGACCAATAAGACAGAAAATCACACGATCTTCAGTGACAGATCTGGGCCTGAAAATTTTGTACCCCCGCCCCACTCCATTTTCTTCTCGTTTTCCAATTCCCACCCACTACGCAGCTCTGAATCTTTTCATATTACTGCTCGTGCGACATCAAACGTCAGCTGAACTCTAGGAGGAAAGCGCCATCTACCCTCTTCCGCATACATGATCTCACAATAGTCCATGTTTGGTTAGTTACTCTGAGTGACGGGGGAAATTATCAGCATCCCTCTCCCACAAAGAACCTTTTGCGTTCTTAGACTCCAGACTATGAATAGCTGCGACACTGCTGAGATTAGAACTTCATTCTTTCTAGCCGATAGGACAAATGCTGCTCGAGAACTCTGTGGCTTGTAGCTAGTCAAAGCATTTTCTCTTTTCAAAAGAACTAATAATTACTAGTTCATGTACGTCCCTTTGCAGTGGCCAGAATAGATCAGATCAAAACAGTGTTATTAGCAACATGTACAAAGTGGCCTATACAGTATTACATCCGATAAACTGAGCATTATTTATAAGCAAACGTACTGACAATTCAGAATATTAGTGCTCTTTAATTTTTTTTTTTTTTTCCTGAATGGCATCCTTCCTTTCTGACAAAAGGCTATAAAAACCTGCATGGCAACCAAACAGCAACATAATAGACATAAGGCTGTGTGTGTGTGTACGCATTTGTGTTTTATTTTATCAGGACTAACAACTGCCAGACAAAATCCATCAGCTTTTCAACACACACACACAGGCTGGAAGCTCTTTTGATTAATTAAATCAAGCATCCTGGCAGACAGCTAAGGATTTTGGGATATTTACATGCAGCTTGTGCGTCTGTAGCAGCAACCGGTTTTGTGAAAACCCAATTAAAGCAGCACACTGCTAAGCATCAAGTGGTTTTTGCCCTGAAGGCCACCTGTTTGGCCAATTATAATTTGTCATGGTATGAAATGCTAGAAAAACCACACACCCACTTGCACACTGAGGCTAAAAGACCAGAGTAGCATTTCTAACAAGCTTGGTGTTGTGAAGTCTTGCAGATAACAACAAAGCCAACAGCAGCATAAGCAGATTGCAGGACAGGGCCGTGGCATCACTGCCATCAAAAGGAATTTGTGCTGTAGTTTTTTAAAAAAAAAAGCTCTGATCATACAAAAGGTGTCTTCTTTCAGACTGGAGGAAGGGAAAATTGTGTTGAGAGTCGAGATCTTCTCAAATCTCAGCTCAAGTTTGTTTAAAAAAAAAAAAAAAAACAAAACTTCAAGGACAAACAGGTTGTAAACCTCCTACCCCTTATTAGGCAAAGAGGCAGGACTTAAGAACAGGAAACTTACTGCTTCTAATCATAATATACCCTTCAAGACTGAACGACGTTCAACACTTCAAAGCCAATCCATCAGCAAGACGTTCATCCATAAATCCAACACTTCCACAAATCTCATCACTGGCGCTGTATAAAAGATTGGCTCATAATCCCATCCATGCTGAATTGAAGATGGAGGATGTTGGAGAAGAGCGTACTGCAGCAGGATAATCAAACCGCATGGATTGAATGACGAAAGAGGAGCCGCACAAGGGTTTCATAATGCCGTGATCCCTTCAAGTGCCTTGCCTCTGGAGAAGCACTCTCTCAGCTCTACTTCATGTCGACACAGTAAATCGATCAATAAACCTCGACTGCTTGTTCTCTCAGATCTAATGCCATCTTTGAGTCATGAATTTATTGACTAGGAACTGGTTTGAGCCAGCAGAAAACATATGAAAAATAAAATCTAACATTTTTAGCTAATGTTTGCAGACTTTTCAGATGACAAGTCGCACCTTATGATGGACTCAAAAGCTTCGAAAAATAATACATTGCCTTCGTTTCGTAGGTTTTCGTTTGAGATCATGTTGATACTTCATCCAAAATAAATGTACATTTTAAGTACAGCCTTACAAAGATGTCATGAGAAAAACAAACATATTGCTAAAAAATGCTAATAAATTATTCCATATGTACTTTTTATTTGTTCACAACAAAGTTAATTGCCACAATAGGATATTCGATATTACTGTATATTAGCATCAAGTTAATGATAGAAAAACACTTTGACTGAAGACAGTGGACTTCAATACATTTTAAAATGTACGCACTGTATACCAAATTTATAGAATCAAGCCTCCGAGTCTAAAAGGCGTCTTTCCAAGTTCGGAAAGCATTAATGAATTAATACCACCGAGCTCTAACTCATGAATTTAATACTCACAGTTCATGATTCCTTCATAATGCCACAATAAGACGTTAGATCTTGAAATGTATTAGGTAATCCTAACCAGCTCCAGTCATACACAGAGTAGTCTTAATTGACTTATAAGCAACGTCTCTTATTACAGCGCACTCTGACTGAAGACAGAAGCATCCATCACCATAATGGAAGTGGCTCCACTACACATCCTTATTCCAGCCTTTTCAAATTTGTAAACCCCTCAAGGCTGAGCCTACCTTTATGAAAAATAGCCCTGTTCTCTCCCTGAATCTCTGTTCTGTGTCCATTATTCACAAGCTACTTACACACTACCACAAAGGTGAAAGGACACAAAACACATAATCGAAAAATCAATAGCAGGAAAATTACTTACAGAAGGAAAATAAAACTAACATACAAAAGAAGTGAATTCTGGGCGTGCTCTCCGGCTGCGCAAAACACGGTGAAACTGATAACGTGGTCCTGTGTAACCGGCGCTACACCGTGGTGTTGGATTTCAGATCTTGCTACGCTTTTCAACTGGAACAGAACTTTAAACTAATGAAATCTGCCCATTTTATAGGATGAAATTTCAGGAGCACATGACTGGGGTATTTAAAAAAAAAAAAAAGGGTCCAGAATTTTAAAATTGCATGATCTATGATTTTTTTCTTTTAAAACGTGAAAATTTATTTCATCTAACCATTTCTTTAGGATTTTTTAAATTGTTTTAATACAACTATTGCTTGTAACTTCTTATTTTGCATAAAAACATGACCAAAAGTAAAACATTTATCAACTTGTCTGATGCTTTAGTCCAATGGCTTTCCTGGAATATAAACTGACTTCCACACAATATTAACCCCTTAAACTCTCAGCAAGTTAAGACTTACAGTCTTCAATTTCATTACCACACACACACACACACACGGTTAAAGTTTGAAATTGTCATGGTATGATAACCTGGTCTAAAAATATGATGCTTTCACAGTCCAATCCAGCAGTCAAGACCTCCATCAGACAGCCTCCGTTACTGTTTTTGAAAAAAGTAAAGTGAAAGTGAGCTAGCCATCTGATCATACGTGATGACTAATCATGTATGAAATCATGACCGCGTTCCCGAGCAATTCCTAGTCATTACAGTGGAGTCCATAAATCTTCGGACAGTGACACAATTTCCCTAATTTTGGCTCTGTACCCTCCCACAATGGATTTAAAAGGAATCCATGAAAATGTGATTGAAGTGTAGACTTTCAGCTTTAATTCAAGGATCGAACAAAAATAGAGCATTAGCTGATATCCACCAAAGTGGATGATCACAGAATTCTTTCCCTGGTGAAGAAAAATCCCTTCACAAGTCAAGGACATTCTCAAGGAGGTCGGCCCATCACTGTCAAAGTCTAGAATCAGGAGACGCTTACGTGAACGTAAATACAGAGGATTTACCTCAAGATGTAGACCGTTCATAACACTTGAACAGAAAGGCCAGAGTATACTTTACTAGAAAACACCTTTAAAAAAAAAAAAAGCCTGCTCAGTTCTGGAACAACATTCTATGGACAGAAGAAACCAAGATTAACTTGTAGCAGAATGATCAGAAGGGCTTATGATCCAAAGCATATCACATCATCTGTCAAAACCTGGTGGAGGCAGTGTTATGGCTTGGCTATGTATGGAACTGGGTTACTGGTGTTTATTGGTGATGCGAATGCTGATAGAAGTCGCAGGATGAATTCTGAAGTGTGTACAGCTACATTTTCTGCTCAGACTCTGTCAAACGCTGCACTACTGACAGGACGGCACTTCACAGTACAGATGGAAAAGCACCTGATGGAACAGCTTCTTAAGGCTAAGAAACAGAATGCTCTTAAACAGCTGAGTCAGTAACCCAATTGAGCATGCTTTTCACTTACTAAAGACAAAACCAAAAGGCAGAAAGCTCACAAACATGCAGCAACTGAAAGCAGCTGCACGAAAGGACTGGTAAAGCATCTCAAGGGAGTAAACTCAGCATTTGGTGATGTCCATGGATTCCAGACTCCAGGTGGTCATTGCCTGCCAAATGATGCTTGTATTCATAATTAGGTTTGTTTTTCCAATTACTTTGGACTCTGTTTAAAAAAAAATGGCTGCAATTCCTAAACAGTTTATGCTTCCCCCCATTTTCGTTAAACCCCTTGAATTAAAGCTGAATCACATCTTGTTGGTTCCATTTCAAATCCATTGTGGTGGTGTACACAGGCAAAATTATGAACATTGCATCACTATCTGAATACTTATGAACCCAACTGTATATGCTTTATGATGAATAATAAAGGATTCACTGCTGATTATTATATTCATTATGAGTGGCTGTGACTGGCCAGACAGCAGGACAGAAAAATGCATAGAAACTCTGGCAGGATTTGGACATAAGCAGCGAATGATAAGATGCCCAGGCGGCAGCGTTTTAAAGCTGAAGGTCAATAACAGAGGCTGCATGATGAAGGTCTCTGTTGACAGGCTGGAAAATCAGACAATGATTGAAGCGTGTGTGCGTCAGACTGTACATTTCACATCTAATCCAGACGGATGTTGGACACACTGGGCTCAGAGAGCTGGTAAAGGGGATGATCTTGGCAAATGGTTCGAAAACTACTGATAAAAGGTGTTCCAGCTTCGCTCTGCTCCAACATCAATACACCAGGCGATACATCAGCTTATTGTGTAATAATATAGATATTAAACTAGTAGCAGGAAAGAACAATAGCCTGAGGAGTGCAACATCAAGTACTGGTAGCACATTAGGTTCCATTTAGCACCCTAGAGAGTTCTTTAGTTGTTTCAAATCAGTTCAAGGTTATATGTACAACCTAAAAAATAAAGTTTTATTATTTCTTTGAGGAATGAAAGTACCTCTTGAGATAGCTAGGCTACCTATCCATCTGCTACCCATCCCTGTTTTATTCCTCTTACACGACAAAAACTTCCCCAAATTTTTTTTTTTTAAAGAACAGGTCATACGTTTTATCCATTTATAGTTACGTTTAATATTCTAGAACATAAATGAACCTGCGAATTCCTGTTAACATTTATATATTATAGCAACTATTTAACAGTTATTCCACAAAATCGAGTCGTACAAGAGCTGATAGCCGGTGAGGCGCATAGCACCGAGTTGGTTATAAGCCATGTATGACGAGTGACTGGAATAACC
>JAODOF010000018.1:4544045-4554851 GCA_027576175.1 Sciades proops | reverse complement strand
CTCCTGTAAGCTCAAGGTTTTGCCTCAGGACTTAAAGGATCTGCTGCTAACATCTTGGTGCCAGATACCACAGCACTAGGAGGACCTAGATGATATTAGGCAGATGGTTTTCATGTTCAGTACAAAAATGCCTGCCCATTTTTGCAGTTACAGGTCAAGAGCTTCGGTTACTGTTCAAATCAAACATGGGGAACAAAAACAATGTGAACAGAGGGTCTGCAGGCTGAACCAACTTATTGATGAGATCAGAGGAGAACAACCAGACAAGCATCTCAGAACACATGATGCAACAAACCTTGAGATGGATGGGTTACAGCACAGCAGACCATATCAGGTTTGACTTCTGTCAGCCAAGAATCAAAGGACAATTTGGTGAGCCTGTGCCCATGATGGCCTCAGATTCTTGTTCTTGGCTGACAGAAGTGGAACCTAATGTGGTCTTCTGCTGTTGTAACCTAACCATCTCAAGATGCTTTTTTTTTTCCTGCTCAGTCCAGTTGTAAAGTGTGATACGAGTTACTGTATCCGCTGACGTCTCTTATCCACAAGGCTTTTTCACACCATTCTGTGTAAAAATCTCAGGAGATCAGCAGTTTCTGAAATACTCAAACCACCCATGCCATGATCATGCTTTCTTCATGCTGGTGCGGATGTTGCATTTAAAGACGTCATTCTGATTGCAGGGATCAAGCTTAACAAACTTGATCTTTAAAGATTTTAAGGAATTCTGCCTCGGTGCCATCTGACTGGTTTTACCCTCTATTGACAGCAGCATGTAAATTTACCAACAGCCGGCCTTCAACTTTTATTTAGAAACTAATAATCTTGCAGAAAGCAACAGTATAGATTTTTGTAAACTCTCCACACGATTCTGGTAATGAAACTAGTGAAAAAACCCATCCACTTGGAAGACAGTAACTGTGCTCTGCCATTACATGCATTTTCCTGCGAGTCTAACATTCAAGCTTAAACATATGAAATGTGAATAGTTCTATAAAGGCCAGAACAGGTGGAGGAGAAATTAGGACTGAAATAAGTCCATAAAGGCTGACACAGTGATGGATACAAAGCACCATTGAGCAATATAAAGGAAACATAATACCTCCACTGAGATGGCGACCGACCACCTGTTAGGTTTCAATGGTATCCGTTTGTAAAAGCTGTCGCAATCAAGGGGCCCTAAAAGTATACAGTTAGTGTGAATTGTCAGTAAGCATTGTGAGAAAAGTAAGTACATTTTCATCGACAGGATTGTTCTGTCAGCATGAGTGAGTCACACACCCACTGATCTGATTGAGCAGGGGGGGAAAATCACAAGAAAAGCCTTACTGTGAACATGAATATAAAAATTCACAATTAATTAATGACCGTTTCCCTTCTCTGACATTATTTAACTCATTAGTCAACATGTCTGTACCACAGTTGAGTAAAATGAAGCCTACAGTGACCAAGTTCTGAGGTTGGTCTCCGCCTGGAGACCAAAGTGGAGCAATTTATAAGACCATGTTAGGACAGGGAACCACAGTTGATTTAGTGTTGAAAGGCACCAGCTAGCATTATATAAATCACCTTATGCTAGCTTGAGCCATGTTAATAGATCTCTAATAATGTTGTAGAAGGATTTTATTTCATAAAACCAGCAAAATTATTTAATTTGAGGGGATTCCCTAGCAAATAATACCCATTTTTTCAAACGCTTGCTTCGTGCAGTCAAACCTTTGACCATGCACTGACAGTTACATCATGCTGTTGCTAAACGAACAGCTGATCACACTCGCTGATATTTATTAGCTTGGTCCTGCAGTTCCTTTCTTTCGCACACTCACGTTCTCCTGTTTTAAATTTGTATCCCACAATGCCTTGCGCAAACTGGGAAAGCAGGAGAATTTAGGGCCAGCTGGCCCTAAATTCATTCCATGTTCTATTGGAGAGAAGAAGAAAATTGGAAGTTTGTGATTCAAATTCAGTAGGTCTCGGTCCACTAAACAAAAAAAAAAAAAATTTGAAAGGCAGTCTACCTAACTAAGCGTAGAACTAAAGCATCACAAATTTCAGGCATAACTAGATTAGGTCTCTGTCTCTCATTCATGCTAGCGGGATAACTCGAATACTTCAAACACCCTCCAAAATGAAGAAACGTCCACCCTCATCTTGTCTCAGTCTTGAGACGATCAATTTCCCCCTCCATATGCAAATCTCTGCTGCTGTCTGATTTCCCGAGTGCGTTGGTGAAGTGAACCGCCCATGCGGCAGATTTAGGGGGCAAAACAGCAAACTGTCAACATGTCTTTTCGAAGAAAAAAAAAAAAAACCAGGCTCTTATCAGGGCTGTCATCAGCCCATTGTGATCATGACGGAAGCGCTTCAGAAAGAAGTTTAATCCATATGAATAAATCAAAGGCTGCTTCGGGCTCTCTAATCAGGCAGACTTGGAAGGAAATGTTTGCTCCCAACTCCCACTAACATTCATCTCAGTGGAGTACAACAGCTTCTAAGATTAAATTCCCTCTCTTTGTGTGTTTATTTCCGTATTACTCAGATCAGGGCCTGGAAGTTAAGTGTTTTTTCCTGCTCTAACACAGTTGATTCATTTCATCAGCTAATGATAAAGCTCATTTAGGGTTCAGTGCTGAACTCTAGATCACCAAGGAGCCTCTCGAGCCAGTAATAAAGCAGCAAATGTGGAATCATTTGCCGGATTGTGGCCCCTACAGTTCCGCGGTGTAGCTAATTGTTGACACGTGTCGCAGAAATAAACAAAGAGGAGCATTTTTCCTTCCGCATCATTTCCCGTGCTAATGTGCAGCTCGGAGACATGATCTGCTCTTGGCCCAGCCTTCAACTCTGATAACACCCTCAGAGGAACTAACTCAACCTGAAACCACACCACTGCACATTAACCTCTCATCTCTGCGCAAATTTGTGCACACATGCATTCTTTTTAACACGACTGCACACAAATAAAGCTATGAATGTGTGACATGAGATTTTATTTCAAGGCACTGAGGGTGTTAGAGTAGAAGTTCGAGAACAAATGGCTTGAACATCTACTCTGTTTTTTTTTTTTCCACCAGCACTGGCTAACATTCTTGACGTGACTTGTGTGTATAAAGAAAGAAAGGAAGAGCAGTTTCTAGCCTTGACGCAAATTGATCCTCAGAATGAGGATAATTACTTGATAACTGTATTATAATTAGCATTGTTCAGCAAACATAACAGCCGGTGACAAAAAGGCTATTCAGTTCACAAAGGCAGGGAAGGGAAGGCCTAGGATGACTGGCGTTATACACCTCATCATAAAGCGCATGTCTGCTGTTGAGCTGGTTAAGACACTTAGTTGTGCAAGACCAAGTGTGTGAATAATTGAATTTCAATTTGGCACTTCATTACAAATGCATCCTTTCGTTTTTCCAAATTGAGAGCTGCAGAAATAGGCACTGACATCTGTGACATTCAGAGGAGGAATCTGCACTCTGCCAGCAAAAAGCCAATTAAAGCAACTTTTGTGCAGCGCCATGTTTTTGTTTAGATATGGTGTCAAAAGCAGCTGCTTGTTACACAGACACTGGAATTCGATTTACTCATTTCCAATCATGCAGGCTTCCCCCCCCCGCCCTAAATTTCAGGCACTATTCTGATGGCTTTCCTCATTCATATGTTTTTACCATGTATACAGTGGCAATTAATTTAGTACACGCCCTCCGCTGCATTAGCAATAAAAAGGCTCACTTTAGATGACTAGTTTTGGACAAAAAACTAAAATATGTGGTTTTAGATTTTATTTCTGGGTGACATGAACTTTTATTCAGTAGCTTCATTTCGTAATAATTAAAAAAATATATTTCACCACTAACATCTTGTCAGATTGAATTAATTTTTGGTCAAAACGTTCCTCTCAGTGAAGCCTTCAGCATTAAGACGTAATTAAACTTTCACTCAAAAACAAGGCTGGAGAAATTTGACGTGTAATACTCACAGCAATTCCGTGGCTGAAGCCGGAGCCAGGCTGAGGACTAGCAGCACTGATGTAGTTCCCCACAGCCGATTCCTGACTAGTCGGGCCGTACAAATCAGCTACAGGCCCTGGACTGTTGGCACCCGGGAAGGCTCCAGGCCGAGCAGGGTTAGCCCCTGGGTGAAAAACACAACGTTAAGGTGAACTTCCTCAGGACTGGAGATTGGCATAACCGTGGAGAGAACATGATGTTGGACATGTGCATTAATTTTCAGAATACTGAAGGACTGGGAACACCAGCAAAGAGAGTGGCACTGAAATGCTTACTAATTACCTGAAATGCCATTTAGCTCTAATTACTATAAACTGCAACTTATGATGACTGTCATTAACCCCATATTAAAATGATACCCATATTTCTTCTAAGTAGTGAGGGGCAAGAGAGGTGATTAGCCGAAATCATATTCTCGTGTATGCACATGCTATGTGGGGAAATCTCAAGTTTGGGCAAAGTCATGCACAAGAACATTCAGCATGCAGTCACACGATGAATCCAGCATGCAGTCAAGTTGTCCTCTGAGTCCTTGATGTAGTTGCTTTCGTTCAAATTACAGCACTTTCAAAGAGATGTTTACAGAACAGTGCCTCATTTAGCACACTGGCTGCATTAAACTTGCAATTAAAAACATCATCTAAACGAGAGGAGTTGTGTCTGTTGGAAGGGTAAGGTCACTGGTGGTGCGAGTACTAACTACTGGTTCACCAAAGTAAACAAGTCTCTGTTGCCGTTTCCTGTGCGCATGTTAAGAACTTGCTCCGAGCTTACATGGAGAGGGGAATATGAACAGGGTTATTGATAATGTTTTATACAACTAACCGACTGTTAGCAACAGCGTTTGATAAAGTATAGTTTGCTGGGTAGCTCCCATCACTCTGCATTTCAACTTGTCATGATCACTAGGGTCATTATTACAGGCATACACAAGAGACTGGGAAGGATCATCGTAAGCACGCCGCACCCTTTAAATCGCCTCCGCTGCCACCGTCACAACAGAGCCCTGACTAATATGCAGCATCTGAGTCATGGTTCGCTTTGGAGAAAGCAAACAATTCTCTCCTTCTGGTCCAAAGACAAATCCTCTTTGCCACTTCAATGCGTCCAACTCAAAGCATGGAATAAGCGTAAACGTTTAACTGCATTGTAGAAAAGCGGACACACACTCATACTGTCCATGTAATGAATGGCTCAGTTCAGGCTACTGTACCTGGCCTACACTGAGAGAGCTAATGAGGAGAGTGAATGTGAGAAAGAATAATGCATAACTCCAGGCCTTTCTTAAAAGTAGCCACACTGGACTTATCTAAACAGCACACGTTCTAATAGGCCTGCTTATTAAGCAATTACAGCCATTTTCACTTTCAACAGTAATCCTCATTTCTTGTAATTGGTGGATTCTGTTGAGGCAAGTGCACTGTGCTCTCTCTCGCGCGCGTGCTCTCTGTGTGCGCAAGCAGGAGGATTTATGTTTCAACTTAAACCCCCAGGCTAGACTGCTCCTGCTATTAACTTTAATAGGCAAACATGAGTTACACTTATTGGCTTTGACTGGTAGCTAAGCAGCACCATCCTAATTAAACCAGGGGCTTGTGCTTATGCAGCAGCTTTTGAGGTACAGGTGACTTGTGTGTCCTGCACTGGTGCAGAGGGCTTTAATTTGTAAAAGAGAGCCTTCCTGCAGGATGACAAAGTGCTACTAGTCCACAAAGGAAGAGGGCAAACACCCAACCAAGCACAAGAGCTGCTCTGACCTACAACTTTCACCAAGGTATTTTCCCTTCATCCTCTATTAAATTACACAGGCTTGTGTATTCGACGCTCCACATAAAAAGCCCATCTAATTGTTGATATGGTGAAGTTCTCTCTGAAGAGATGTTTATGGAGCATTTTTGGAAGGAGACTCCAGTGTCAGAAATTTGTAACCATCAGAGATAAAGCTGTAAATTTTCTGACAGGACAAGCTGCGTTTTCTATCTTGTGGATGTCGTACTTAAAAAAAAAAAAAAATACGGTGTATCATTCCTTAATGCATAAATATTAAAAAATGCTGTGATATGGTGGTAACAGTAAATCTGCCGGATCATATCACCCCATCGCAATTTCCTCGCACAGCACGTGTCCGTGTGTTTTATTCCTTAATCGAACACCTACACACACTCGTACCCAAACACTTCCTCCTTACTGTTATGGGATAAAGTGCTTCGCTGTGACCCCTAAAAGACCCATGATGCATTGATTATGTTCATGTTGCCTCAGCAACCAAGATACAGAAGACAGTTTGACAGAACCTCATATCAAGTATCGCCTTAATCCAATAGAAGTTTCTCTCTGTGTTCTTGACCTATATTAAAAGCAATATTACTGTCATATATTGCAAAAACCCAGACACAAATTCACCTTACTGCCTCGGAAGCCACTGTGGGGGGAAAAAACAACAAAGCTGTAGTGTCGTTTATGTCTACCTGATAAAGGCTGATGAAAAGGCAGTGAAACATATCAAGGGGGGGGAAAAGAAAACAAACAAGGGACCAAATACAAAGCAGTTCTATTGCTTCTGAAAACAGTGTGAAAGACTGCAGAACAAAGTGAAGATGTTTTAAAGCAGGTCCAGGTGAGTTTCAGTACTGTAGGGCACTGGCATAGGGTCTTATAGCACCCCCCGGGGTGTCATTGAAGATGAGCATGGTGAAACATGGGCCCAGGTCCAAACCAGGAGCTCTGTGTAATCTTCAGTGTAAAGGACTAAGATGCCTTTCCTTGTCAGCGGCCACCGCAAATGAGGCAAGACAGAGTGCCTGGCAGGCCTCGCACCAACTGGCTGGAGCTGCCACCAAGGCAGTCGTTATGACTACAACAGACGGGCGATGTCACGCAACACATTCAGGCAAGGAGGCCCATGGAGGGTCTTCTGAAAATGGCCAACCAACAAGCCTTGACTTTGTGAGAGACAGGAGGGTCATGCTCATGACTCCGCAACGGAATTGAGGTTGCTGTGTTTATCTATCAGGTGAGATTTCAGCAACAGTGCAAAAGAGAACTTTTTTGTTTGCGTTTCTCTCTCTTTTTTTTTTTTTTTTAACAGAACGTGGGTAGAAAAGGAAAAGAAGCTTGTCAGTGTTTGCAATGCACTTGTGATTTGGCAGCAGAGGGCTCAAATGATTAACTGCTTCTTTCGGAGAATCTCAAATACAGTTAAAACTAATCTATTTTAAACTAGGACTTATTTTTCACTTAATATTCAGCACTAACATTTTAGACGTGAAATAATTCGTACTCCACAAGCTTACAGCAACACGTCAAGCGAGACAGAACACCAGGAGGATGTTCCAGGACGCCTGCATTTAGAAGTCGGATCAGACAAATGTCAAGTGAAGGTGACTCACTGTCTTCACACGCTACACAAAGTGACAGGAAGGGAATTAGCTTGGCTTCTTACTGTGATGATTTTTTTTTTTTTTTAAACACTTCATATGAAATGACATCTGGTCGAAATTCTGAATGGAAAGTGACGGTTTATAAGTATGATACTGCTGCTCAATACATCCTTATTTGAAAGCTGCAAACAAACATGGCCGAGTCTGGACACATCCAGGTTTTTAAAAACGGCATACCATGCTCCATCCTGCACAAGTATGTAAGCTAATGGTAAAGAAAGTGACTGGGTCATCCATTTTGGCATGCTTGCGTTCTGTGCATGCATCCTGATGTACCTTCGTGCAAAAACAACAAAGAATGGCTCTACAACACGCAAAATTAAAGACCCCTTAAAGGGAGAAATAAACATAACTAAATGAATACATGAAATAAAACCCAGCATGCAGTGCGTCTCGGGGCAAGCGATCAGATGCAGGTGTTCTTCGTGTCTTGTAAAACTACTCTCTTGAACACGAAAAGAATAAACGAGGTGTCTTGCTTGTGCAAGATGTGACCAAAAAACAAAACAAAACCAAAAGGCAGAAACGCACCATACAAACCTGGGCTCTTAAACTGATCCGGGCTGTGAAGGTGCTGCAGGGGAGAGTTGCAGGCAGATGTGGCGTGCTCGCTTTGCAGCATCTGAGCCGCCTGAGGCCCCAGGGAGCCATAGTCGGCAAAGGAGCAGGGCGCCCCCCGCTGGTCACTGGGCGCGGAATAAAACCCATAATCGGGAAAGCCTGGGAGATACAGTACAGGATGGGGGAGAGGGAAGGGGGTTAAGGGGTGAGGTATGGGACGCCATCATTTGGGGGGAAAAACTCTTTCATTGTACACAGTCATGTAGGCAAGGTGTGTGTGTATGGTGCTCATGAGAGTGGCTACATGGCTCTTGATACTACCTGCTCATTCTATATCCGACTTCCAATTTTCAGAAATACACTGCATGACTAAAATGGAGGGAGAGAAGTGGCCATTGACTATCTGCTACAACTGAGTAGAAAAATAACTACAGCCAGACAAAGACACTAAAACTAGCTGGTCTGCATGAACGACCTTCAGTTTCACCTAGATGATCAGTGCGGAGCAGCAGATTGTTACTGAAAACTGGTCCTCATTCACACACTCGCATTCTTCAGTAGTCCCTTTATAGTATCTGCTGTTACCTTCTTGACAGAAAGAAACTTGTATTCACGCACATTTCAAGAATCGATTTCAAACTCCCTTGCAATTTCTGAGATTCGACTAAAGACACAGCACTACACGTTAGGTTTACTGGGCATAAAACATTAGGGAGGATCAACAGCACAAAGCACTGCACGAAACAGCCTTCCTTTCACTCAGATGGTAGATTATCAACGCATCAGAGAGCATCACTGACGAGTGTGAGCTGACATTTAGAGTTTGTCAGAGTATCCAGAGATGGAAATTTAGTTTTGAAAGCCAGTGGTGGCGCTCGCACGTCTTTCTAGCTCAGGTAACTCAGTCAAGGCCGCTGGCAAAGACGTTTTACTCTGGGAACTGTAAATGAGTGACCCAAAGCAAAAAGAAAGGACTCGGAGCATTGCCACATGCAGAGGATACTGTCTGAAATTGCAAAGTGTAATTTAGCTGGCAGAAGAATGCCCATCGATGCTACCGCAACTCCCTTATTGGGTAATGTGCCTACTTCACATTACAGCATGCAGCCTGAGAATGGCACTGCGTTATCTGTTTACCAAAATATATGTGCTATTTAAAGGAATTGGACAAACCTGCAACTATAACAATCTCCTTCAGGGGCAGGGAAGAACACAGAGTGAGTAGGCTACCTTTTTTTTTTTTAAAGATCTGTCCCATATTCCACAGGTTTTGAAGCCATTCCATTACTCGGTCAGATGTGGGAGTTTTCAATGAATGGAGTAAAATTAACAAATCAGGAAGAACCTCCCAAGTTGTATTTCTGGCCTTGAGAACGTGTTTTACATTCTAAAAGACAAAACATTCACTGTCCATACAGAGTACAAAGGCTTTATAATATAGCTCTTAAAGTGGGTTTTAAAAATAGCACTTATTATATTTAATATAATAAAATGTCAATTGAATTTTAGCCCAAACTCCATAACATTAAAAACAGACTCAATGAGGCAGTAGCTCATACTGGCCAAGACGCCCATAAAATTGTAAATATGACAGGTGGCACCACCATCTTGACAACTTTTATGCACACCTATCTCGGGAACATTGTATGCGAGTTTGATCAAAATACGATCAATCCTGTAAGAGTAACAGCGATTTTTTTTTTGTAAATTGTGGATGGATGACACATCAATCTATAACTAATGTATAAATAATTGGCTTTACTGTCTCCAGTAAATATGAATATAGAGGAAAGAGAGACATTAGGCCCCATACATTTTTTGATTTAAAAAAAAAAAAGGTATAAAGAATGTAACTTTATAATAGAACAAACACACGATTACAAATTAACTGACATAAGAGTTTTCCAACAACTTTTTTAAACAGGTGTGGGGCAATAAGCCCCCAGCAGAAGAGTCCTACTTTCAATTTCTATTTCATATTACTGAGTTCAGTTATCACGCGTTCCGTTTGGCTCCTGAATAATCTGCAACTCTGTCCGACATGCTGTTGATAAATTCCATGCATTTTCAATGTAGTGGGGCCACATACCCCACAGGGCCTAATGCCTGCCCCGTTTCCCCTACAGAGTTCAATCATGAGACTAATAATTGAATGAATAGTTGGATTATGTTCAGAAATTAGTGTATCGAAGGGGTGGAATTTGTTTTACAGTTAAATAGGTCCCTGGCTACATACAAAGTTTGGGAACTCCTACACTTTTGTTGTTGCTTTTGGCTATGAGTGTGGGGGTGCTTAAAGCTTTACTGGCATTGGTATTAATAAAGTCGCTGTGATTCTCAGGAGAACGGGTGTTTCATCCACACATCATCTGAGATAAGACACCAGCAGTGAAATCATCACTGGTAGTTTGATGGTGGGAACTGTTTTTCCATGAAATGTGACTTACATCATCAGTCTGTTGTCAATATTACATAATCGAGCCAAATTATTCTGAATAGACAGTGAATACTATGGCAATTGCTCTTGTGGTAATAGTTTTTTTTTTTTTTAAATGTAGACCTCCCAATTCACTCCCACTGTCCCTAAACCAACTGCTGGCAGGGGGCAGAGAGACTGCTTTCTCTCTCTCCTAATGACTCATCTTTGATAGGACTGCAGCAGCCTTGGAGTCTGCACTGCCCACTGCGGCTCCTGCTGCTGACTCACCACGTCCGCATCTGCTCTCTCTCTCTCTCACACACACACACACACACACACACACACACACAAATTGCTAGACTACTTCTGTCCAGTTGTC
>JAODOF010000018.1:4501092-4514613 GCA_027576175.1 Sciades proops | reverse complement strand
GATATATTCCATTCAGCTACTCGTCTTTGACTCGTTCAGTATCATGCTAGCTGAATGGAATATATCTGATAGACCACGAAAAAAAAAGCCAGCCAATATTATTTAAATATTCCATGAGGATTCTCTAAGGGTCGAATCTTGCCATGTTCTGCTTATGTCATCACTCAGGGTGACCCTCACATTCGCTCACAAACATTCTTCAAAGTGAGCCAGATGTAATGAGGATCATTTTTCTGTCCATTCGCAATGCCATGAGAGTATCTGTGGCTGTCCAGGGAGTTTTAAGTCATCCTACGACATCCTCTTATTAGTGGTTTTTAGATGAGCGTCTTAACAGCGCTCTCACTGAGATTTTAAGAAAAATATTCTCGTACCGCCAGCACTTTGGTCGCAATAAGCAAGTCACATTATGCATTCTAAGATCCGCAATCTGGACTCACGACTTTGTCGATTTTTGTCTGCAACAGCTAAATCTGGCTAAAAGTCATCCAGCGTAAAAACACGGCTTGCAGGCATTTTCAGGCACGGCAATAAGCTCCGCCCCAGTCGGAACAGCGTGACAGAGCTCTCTGTCTTTCCTCAGAAGAGAACCAACAGGGAAAGTGTAGTTTCAACAGCGAGGACACTGAGGAACATGGATCCATGTCAGTGTTTTCATTGCAGGTGCAGTTCACCTTGCAGGCAGCAGAGGGAGCTTAAATTCCAACAGCACTGAGAAAGTGAGCACACTGTCCACACTCTGTACAGGCTACTGACACCACCACTAACACATCACTGTAGTTCTCTTCTGGACTGTTAATCAGCAAAGTATGAAGGATAAAGAGTAGAACGAGACCGAAAAGAGAGACCGAGATCATGAAATTGAGACGATGCCTTTAGCATATTGGCTTGGACAAGTACACCATCATGCACCGCAGCACCACTGAACGCACACGGATATTACAACGGTATGTTTGCAAGCAACTGCGAAGAGCTTCAATCAGAACGCGTCATGAGGGAATTTCTCCACCATCTGCTCTCCTTCTCCGGTGCTGCAGAGAGATGTGGCAGCATTTCTGTTGCTACTCCGGCAGATCGGTTATTCTTGGCCTGGTTTATTCTTCTTCTTTTTTTTATTTTTATTTTTTATTTATTTACACGCTTTATTGATTTTATGTTGTCCAAAAGGAAAAACTTGGATGCAAAGCCAAGCAGCATGTGAGCAAGTGCGTGAGGCAGTGTGCTAAATGAATTCTTTCAGACGGACTTCGAGCACTTTATAAACACATGCAGGAGCGTGCGCAATATCCGGACACGTGCATACGAATTGTGATAGAGATCACAGTCACGCAGGGGAACGGTCACGGCTAGACAGAGGCGTCATGAAAAACCCAGAGCTAAATACCGTTCAGTACATCTGTGCTGTTTTGCCCCTCAGGCTGGAACCAGTGACATTTAATTGAGGAGCAGGGGTGCAAAATTGGCTGAAATGCATCACGTACAAAGAGCAGCAGATGCGACTCTGGCTACAGGTGGAATTTTGCAAACCCGCTGCAGCGAGGCTATTTGCATAACCCAGGGTGGTTCAGGACTAATAGGCCTCAGCGGGGTTTGGGGTAAAAGAGTGCGTCCAGCATGTTGAAGCGTGACACTTGGGAGATGCCCTTTCAGGATTATTCTGCGCTAATCAAAGCTTCACTACAATCAATCGCTAAATTGGTCTCGGGTCAGCGGAAAAAAGTTCCAGCTACAGCGTTCACCGAAAGGGCAGAGCAGACGACGCTCGGTTACAGAGTGACTGGTCCAATCACAGCACTGCCATGACTTGTGGTCATGTTCGTCTGAATAATGAATACTGAAACCAGTTTGTTGCTCCATGACAAAGCGTGATGAAATTCGCAGCATGAACTGGAGGATGTGCTCAGTGGGGGCAAGACAAAGAGGAAGAGGAGACGTACGTGGTGTTCAGACGATTCATTTTTTTTTTTTTTTTTTTAGATTTTTTTGGGCTTTTTTCACCTTTATTGGATAGGACAGTGTAGAGACAGGAAATGAGCGGGAGAGACAGATGGGGAGGGGGTCGGGATCGAACCCGGGTCCCCGGATTTATGGTATGGCGCCTTATCCAACTGAGCCACAGCCCAAAGGTGACTAGACGTCATGTCTCCATGCTGGTAGATATTTAGCTTGAACTTTCACCTGCTTTCACATTATGTACTCACAACAATATGGACAGGTGAGCACACGCAAACAAACCAGTCAGACTTGGGCACTTATAATTTGCATTGCAAAGTTACTTTCGAAAAAAAAGGATTTAAGGAACAAATTGGATTTGCCGGATTTTTCTCGAGTCGTTTTTGTCCACTCTTGAGTCACTGGCTTGAGAGATTAGCTGAGAAGGTAGATTCTCAAAAGCAAGAAACAATAAGCAGGAAAATGCGATGATAAAGGTCAGGATGCTATTTAACCATCATGCATCAGGCAGCACCTCAGCATGATGCATGCTGGGTAAATAAAGGCTGTCGCTTCCTCTGGAGCACCGGAGTCGGCTGCTGCTTCTGCTGCTGTCGCTTCTCCCTCCTCTTCCTGTTATTAATATGCATGCTAATGCACCTATTTTATGGCTCAACGGTTCCGATTCACTTTAAAATCAATTATCCATCTGGTACACCCATACTCCACACCAGCTCGAATGTGTATTAATTTCAGCAAACATACATGCAGCACAACACAATAAAGATAAATGGTTCGATTAGGACTGGTAAACAAAGGAGCCGGGGAAGGAGTTTTAATGAGATCTGGCGTAGAAGGGAACCTACAGTTCCTTAAATAATGAGTCCTGATCTTCAGCTGCCTCCCCCCCTCCTCCTCCTGTTCGAATGCAAATTATACTAAGTTATGTCGTGCTGCCCTGCGTTTTCCAATTTCATTTAGATAAGCATGAGTGTGGATAAGTCTGGAGTTAATATTTTCACATGAACACTCCAAAGACTCTCTCTCTCCCCTCTTCTCTCTCAGTTTAGCACTCTCCCTCTCTTCCACAGCTCAGCGCTGAACCAGAAGAACTTCTGAAAAGTTCACACGGCCTGTTAAAATTTCAATCCGGCCAGATTGCGGGGAAAGCTGGCAAGAAAAGATGGCCCTAGCGCCATTTACATACTGCTGCTACCACAGCACTCTCGCTGAAGGACATGAATCAGACTCTGTTCATTTCAGGGTGCCTCCTCTGAGCCACTGTGCTCTGCATGTGTGTGTGTGTTATAGGGATGACTATGATAAAGTGGAAGCTTGTATTGTGGCTCTGGAGCGACGAGGAGCTCCTGAGATTCACTGGTGCTGTCATTAGCCAGAGCAGAGGTCAGGCAGATGGATTGGTGAGCCCCTAATAGAGCATTATCCCAATTTTCCTCCTCATTTGCGCTGGTAATGCAGGCTGCGCTCCAGTGCGTGCTGCCATACACCTTGCCATGCCCAGCCCCGCCTCCACAGGCTCATTTCCATATGGGACGACCCTGAGCTCAGGACCGCAGGTTGGTAAGGCCCTGGCGCATCACACTGCTCATCAAGAGTGACCTCACTTGTCACGGAGACAATCGGCAACGTTCAATCTTTAATGCTGGGGGAGGAGCCATGCTAGGATCCAGCTGACGAGGAACTATAAGAGCACATATATAGAGAGTGGGATATTCACCTGAGCTGGTAGACCAGTCAGGTTCTGCTTTGCGTTGTTGAAATGAAATCCGTGGAAGTCTTTGGAAACGCTTTCCAATAACGGACATTCATGCATCTGATCTGCTTCAGAAGCTGCGATACAGATTTGCTTTTTTCATACATTAATCAGTTCTGCTACAGTACTCCCCCCAGGTGTTTTATTACGATCAGCTGTAATACTAATAACGCTGGTTGATGACCCTGGTATTAAAGGCACACTTTAATGTGCATAATTTTCCCCTTCATCCAAATCTAATTCATCAGCAAAGACATGGGACACACTGGCTTCTTTAGTTCTGAACAGAATATTTACATTTTAAAGCAATTTATTAGCCTTATCGACCCCTAGACTCGAAATGAAGCGTACACTCTAAATACAGCCTCCTTCATTTATTTTTGGTGTAGATTGTTTAGCTTTATGTTCAAATCTTAGTATTTGGATGTGGAAATGATTTAATTTTTAGCGACTATGCCTGGGATCAAACGCAAAATGTCCGACAGCAAACATTTGACCTAAAGGAGAAAACTACTGAGAAGTGTTTCAGTGTGAACGTGATCCACACTTGGCCAGGGTACGTGTGTGTATGCAAGACGTGGTACTCACTCAGCATGCCCATTCCCAACATGAAGGCGTCCATGGTGTAGGGCAGGCCCCTGGCCCTGCCCCGTGTGCCCGGGGGGAACATCACCTCTTTGGGCTGGGCCTTCTTACATTCTACCTGTAGACACAACGATACACAGCTGTCACCAACAACACAATGACAACTCACGAAGAGTGGTTACTATGGTTACATGATGTTTACTCCTATAAATTAACCTGCCATCATCTGATGTGGAAAATAAGGACCAGTTTCCACTGATGGCCTTTCTGAAGTGCTTTCTTATTCATCACTCTCATACATTTCTTAGAACCGATACCATCCAACTTACTTTTGCTAAATTTTGTTATCTGGTTTATTACAATTTACGCGACTAATCAAAGAGACTCCAGTAACTGAGTTTTTCCAGTCACAGAAGTCTGAGGGAGTTTTTCCTTGCCACCGTCGCCACAGGTTTGCTCACTGGGGATAAATTAGGGATCAAATTAGCTCATGTTTAAAGTCTTTAATTTTCTGTAAAGCTGCTTTGAAGCAATGTTTGTTGCTATACAAATAAACTTTAATAATGTCTAGGTCATGATATAGATTATCTCACACACACTGTGTAATAATCCATCGCTCACCCCTAATATCTTTGTGTCCTTGTCACAAAACAGCACCCCCTGTTGGATGCATGTTGCACAGTTTAGCGCATTCTATTAGTAGACACACTATTTGTGCCCTGTTTACTTCTTCACTGCCGCTCGTGATGTCTGTTCTCCTTTGTGTTGTTTTATTTAAAGCGCTTTCGCCACAGGCCTGAAATCAACAGGCGGATATCACCAAAATATTCCTCCCTTCCTCTCCACCTCTCTCTTTCACTCCCCATCTCTGGCCACAGCAGACATGTGTGACACTAAGAACACACACACTTAGGGAGGGACAGGAGGACAGCAGCTTTGCTTTTTAACAGTGTGTTTAAACATTGCTAAAAAAAAACAACAACACACACACACAGACACATGCAGAGCAAAGAAAACAGATGTGCAGAGGGAATCTTGTCCATTCTTTGGAAAAGGATAAACAGAGCAGGACCTCTGCGTGTGTAACATGTATACGAGTGCGTTCGAGCTGTCAAACCCTTTAAAACTGCACTTGAATTTTAATTACTTAACAGATTAAGTAAGGAAATGCATTTGAATATTAATGAGCCGAGAGTTTTATACTTTACAAACAGTGAACATTTTCCCCGTGTGTACACGCGTGTTATAACAGAAAGAAAACCATCATCTAGGTTTGGATGTTTCAGATTAATATTCACGTATGCAGTACCTTTTTTTCCTCATTGCTGATATTTAGTTCGATTTTATATTTCTTAAGTGAGCGGCTCCAACTAAACTTCAAGCATAACTAAATAAATAAACGAGTGTCATCAGGAGATGACGGATCCCCCCGGACCCCACATGAAACCCCACTCCAAATTTTCCTAAGTTGAATTGGTTGCCATGGAAATACGGGGGAAAAAAAAAACACAGAAAGCCCAAAATGTCAAAAGGCACAACTCTAGTCACTTAACATAACTGAGGTTTCGTGAAAAAAATTCCTAACAGTTTTTGAGTTATGCTTCGGAAACTATAATACTTACAGACAGACAGAGTGTGTGTGTGTTTGTAATAAATAAATAAATAAATAAATAAAAATTTAAACAAATCCCAAATGGCTTCCTATTCACGCCAGAATGTTGAGCAAAACAGGACTGTCGTAAGTAACTTCTTGACATTCAGAACACACTTCATAGCTTCGTTTAATTTCTTTTAAATACATGAAGATAATACACACTGCCTGTCAAATGTTTTTGAACACATGGACATTTCATTCCAGTTTACCCACTA
The DNA here is from genome assembly GCA_027576175.1 of Sciades proops. Classification (NCBI taxonomy): domain Eukaryota; kingdom Metazoa; phylum Chordata; class Actinopteri; order Siluriformes; family Ariidae; genus Sciades; species Sciades proops. Next base: position 4,508,453 of record JAODOF010000018.1, on the reverse strand, counting down.
CTGGCAATTAAATAAGGGACAAAATAAACAAATGTCCATCAAATCCCTAAATCTTTCATCATCCAATCTTTCATTATAATGCAACTTTTATTAAAGGCACAAGTTTGGTGAAGCAGGTTTGTTTTTTTTCAATAAAATAAACTGTCAAACATTTCTAAGTTCATGCACACCCATTTCTCCAAATTTAACTAAAATGTTAGTCAAGACAGGCTGCTGAAAAACCTCTGATAAGCGGCATATACTGAAAACGACGTATATTTATTCATAAAGACATGCAAGAAAACCCCAAAAAACTTCACAACCGTGTGTTTCAGCAGGCTTGCGTAAGGCGACTAAAAGTAGACGGTGAGATCATACACACAAAAACTGTAAATATGATGAAAATTCAAATATATCACTCGAGCGGTGAGATTGGTCCTGACAGCTCCCGTGTGTGTTCTCGTATCTATGCGAGCTTGTGACAGGAGTCTGCTCTTTGGTAGGCCAAGGTTGTATTCGCTGAAAATGTCTACGCCGTCGTGCCGCCCTGCTCTGCTGCAGCGGTGATCGACTCGTCAGCCTGCCTGCCTCGGGCCTGTCCATCTGAGGGGCTAAAGGCTGCGCTCTCTTTTTCTCTCCCTCTGTCTCCTCCTCTCTCAAGTCTATTGCAATTCACAATTCATCTCTTCTTAAACGTCAGAAAAAACTGAGGCCAAGACAGTTGTTGTGTAGGAGCGAAAACACACACATGCTCACACACACACACACACACAGCTCCCCTGCTGACATTCATCACAACGACACACTCGGCATTCATCTGGACAATCAAGGAAATATTTTTAGCTTCAATCATAGGAGAAGAAAGCAGAAAAACAAGGTGATCACACACATGTAGAAAGGAGAACGTTACGCATATTTACTTCAAGGGTAAGATCTCGACACATTTGACAACACCGCAGTGCACTTCACACTAACGCCGATCTGATCCTGATGGTAATGATACCTCTGTAAATCAACACCCAGAAATGTGGAGAACGTCACCAGCTCCAGCTGTCCTCCTCTCCTTGGTGCCACACACTCATACACACATTTTCTTGTTGTTGAGAGTCTGCCTCTTGGGCCGAGTCCTTTCCAGTTAAGCGGCCAGCTCTCTCGCTCTCTTCAGGACGACAGGCGTTTGCAGAGAGTTGTGATTTTTCCAGCAGGAGCTCACACGGCCTCCTCTAGCTCTGAAAGCACTCCATATAAACGTGCGTGTGTGCGTGTGTGTGTGTGTGAGAGAGAGCATGAGAGTGAGTGAGTGTGAGAGAAACAGACCCCGGGCTGCCTCGAAGGTTGCTTTTAACCTGAGTCGGTGCTGCCACAACCCCTCAATTTTATGTCAAGACGACACAAAAATAACAATGACATCTCACAGACACACATGGCTGATCTTAACAAAAAAAGAAGTTGACACTGTAATGATGTCACTTTGTACAAATCTGCTCATCAAAAATATCTAGCTGACAGTTTAGTCTTGTTTGCAGCCAGAAATCTCTGAGTCATCAAAATTAAACTTCGGATAAAACTTTCATGATGTGCTCGTCAAGAACCTAGAGTTCATCTTCATTATTTGGTCACTGTATAAAGAATAAGACACTTAGGAGCATGCTGCTATAGGAAAGTCATCCACAGCAGGATGGTGTGATGCGGTATGTTGTGTGTTACACAGCGCTGACACCAGAGACTCCTTCCATAATGGTTAAAATATCACAATAGCAACGATTTTAATTTGTTTCTTATAATCCTCATCTTACAAGACCTTATCGAAATGTAAACCTGCCCTTATGGAAAATTAACCAACACCTCCTGACCACTCAGAAACGAGCATTCGACACTATCTCCTTACGACTGGACAAATGCAGTTTTCTACTTTTTTGCAGCGTCAACTTTCAACACTGAGTTTTACATACAAGATTTTTTTTTTTTTTTTTACTCTGCAAAGTGTGCCAACGTCAGCTATTCCTGTTACACTGAGGGCACGGACAGGTTTGTTATTCCTGCAGCGAGAGGTTAAAAATGAGCTTCTGGATGGGCGGTGAGTAGGAAGGGCCTCCAGGGATGGTGTGTGTGTGTGTGTGTGTGTGTGTGTGTGTGTGTGTTATTAGCTTGTTCAGATGTCCTCTCCAAGTCCTGATATTACCGTCCCATGTGAGAATGTGAGTACAGGCTTGGAGACAGGATGGTTAAAGCAGTAATTCATTCCCGCGGATGTGGAGAACAGTGGGAGGCGTGGCAGACTGGCAGAAAACATCACTCTGTGGGCGAGAGTTGTGAGAGAGGCCAGTCAGGTTTGGGTGGCGGACAAAGAGGAGAAAGGAAGGGAGTATAGATGAAGAGAGAGCGACGATCCGTTTTCTCCCACTCAGCTGCCACACAAGTGCCAGTCACACCACAGCGTGCTGATCATCACTGACTGGAGTCCATCTGCTTCTCTAAACCACCACAGAACCACCGCTGAGCACATCCTCAGCACAACAGCAGTGTGTCTTCAATCAGATTGGTCAGAAGCTGCCATTTTCTATAACACTAACTCCGACGGTGGCTCAGTGCCGGCTGTAATTCAGATCACAGCTTTATATTAATGCGTTTCTTATGCTATCGTTTCTATAGCAACAGCTCATTCACAGGGATTTGTACAACAGACAAGCTGCATTACCCAAATATTATAATAATAATATAATAATAATATGAACCCAAACTTTAGCTGGCAACAATAGCTCCACTCCATCACACCGCTGTGTCGATTTTTTTTTTTAAACATACACCAGCCTTATTGGTCACCTTTAGGTGCACAGTTAGAGAGCACACTGTATATTAATTGTCCTCCAGTGTTAATCAGTGTCTGTTTCTGACCATTTACCTGGAGACATTTGGTTGGTGGACTGTGTCTCACCCCAAGAACGCTGCTGTACCTGATACACTCGTACCAGCACCACACACTGAGAATGAGAAAGATCTAGAACCTAAACAGCCATTCAGCAGTGTTTGCCTGATTAACTGGTAACTCTAATAGTTATGCAAGCTCTTTAATTGCCCAAATCACTGAGCAGATTGGTCACAGTGTAAGACGTTCTCGAAGATTCTGTGTGTGTTCTATAGGCAGCGAAGACTCTACATCTGCCTCCGTCATTAACTTCACATTGCAAACATTGACATGTTCATCCCAGTTAATGCACCCTCATCCCACTTAATGCACAAAGGCAAACAGCCTTACAGAAGATAACATCATGAATATTGTTTCTCTCTCCCTTTCCCTGCTCTTCCATCTCTCTCTCTCACACACACACACCACTACATCGTACATGTGCAGTTACATAGCCGCACTCAGAGTGCACAATTTCCTTCTCAAAGCAGAAAGCACAATTCCAGCATAAAATAACTTTCTGCTGAACAGAATTAAATGAAACCTATAGGACCGAGGTAGGCGGCGTTATTAGTGCAATCCATTATCTGCTCCAGTACAGCATGTGTACAACCCTGTCAAACCAACAACGCATTACTGCCCTACTTTTTATACAACTGTGGTGTATTCAAATCTGCAACTGACTGCACGTGTGTGTTGTTCATTTACAATTTAATAATCGAAAATGTGCAGCAACACATTACACACACTACACAAAGTGGACGACAATGCTAGGTCAAGAAATAAGTAAATAAACTAGACTGCATTTCTGCAGAGAAAATGCAAAGTGTGCTTGCTGAGCTGTAGCAGAACAGCTATCATGCTAAGGCTAACATGGTAACAGGTTGCATGCTAACACAATAACAGATAGCATGCCAACAGCTACCATGCTAACTTATAGCATGTCAACAGCAAGCATGCCGACATGCTAACACTTAACCTGCTAACAGTTAGCATTTTAACTTGCTAAGCCTAGCATGCTAAAAGCTAACATGTTAACTGTTAGCATGCTAACACGCGAATGGATAACATGCTAACAGCTAGCATGCTAACATTCTAAGGCTAGCATGCAAACTTAACATGCCAACACGTTGAAGCCAATATGCTAACAGCTAGCATGCTAAAATGCTAATGGATAGTAAGTGGCGTGTACACGCGTGCATGCAAGTATTCCTAATAAAATGGCCATTGAGTTGAAGTTGATTTGTTGTCAAAGTCTCAGATGAGCAGATCCTCGCCAAATGTATTATCACCTATGGGGGACTGGAGGGGTGACTCAGTCAAACCTCCAATAATTGGCAGCAATGTGGAGGAAAAAGGGATGGATGAAAGGCAAGACAAAGACGAGTGCAGGTCAGAGCTGATGTGTGTGTGAGGGGTGAGTCGGCCTGAGGTGCCACATGAAGTTTGGTGGATGTGTGGTGAATCACACCAGATTTTCCACAAAAACTCCTCGCACATGGAAACCAAACGGCAGCACAAAGATCATCGTTAAACGGTAGAGCGAGCAGCACAATGAACACTCCCTCTCCTAGTTAAGATGCTCTTAGCATTAAGAGGCTTTTGGGAAACCCACCACAGTTTAATTAATAATCACTGGCTCCTCCATTTTTTCTTTTCTTTTTTTTAAGAACCTAAAATTGAGTCTTTCTTCTACTGGTGCACAAGACTGAGGCTCAAAATTCACCAGTCATATTTTATTTGTGTTCCGCTATTTTAGCCGAGGAAGCAGAAGAGTGCAGTTGTTCCTGATGTCAAGATTTAGCTAGTCAGTGCGACGACATCAATACAGAGCGCACACACCAAGAAAAAAAAAAAGAAATCTACACACAGTGATATAAAGCATATTTAAACTGATTTACATACGAGTAAACAGTCTAATTTGTAGAAATACTACGAGGAAAGTGTCCCGTTACTACATTTCATAATAACCATGCTTTTCTTCTCGTAACGAGATGCTTCTCACAGCAATAAGATGTTTTCTCCTATAATGAGATGCTTTTTACGTAGTAAGGAGGTGCTTTTTTTTTTTTTCTCCATAACAAGATGTTTTTCTCATAATAATGAGATCCTTTTTTTTTTTTGGCATGGAAGCAACGCGCTTGCTTTTGTCGGACCAAACTAAACATGACGATGATGATGATGAAGGCCCGAGGCCACAGTTTTCAAGTAAAAACATCACAAACGGCATGTTTAAGAACATCGGCTTTCAGGACGTCAATAGAAACGACAACATGCAGCCTTTTAACCCGGGCCCTTCATTGCTCAGAGTGCTGCCTACCACAGCTGCGCAGAAAAGCACAGAATTCAAGTGTCTGAGCTGTTTTACGAAGAAAAGTGAGTTTCAGATCAGTCCATAAGACATCTCGAGACAGCCAGCACTTCAATTATGAGCCACAAATGCCTGATGTATGAAAAATCTATACAGCTCTTTAGCTGAGCTTGATATACTGTGACCTCTGAGTTTAGGATTTTTTTTACACAACTCACTCACACTCTTGGACACTTACTCACAGTTACACACAGGACAAATGAGAAAAACGTTGTTTGATTGGCTGTTCAAAGCCATCAGCAAAGCCCCAGTTTAACAGCAGCATGTAATTCACAGGAGCATGAGTGAGATTACTTTTGAGACACAGAAGCGTGTGCATTATTGATACACTTTGCCTATGACACAGAAATCTATATTCCCCTTCCATCATCACCGCCCCCCCGAACGACGCTGTCAGAAGCGCTAAGCTTCAGGAGAAAAAAATAGAAATAAAAAGGAAAGCCACTACACTTCACCGCATGTAGCTTGATGCTACCGTACACCATACTAATAGCTCTCTTTCCCATCAAGGCTACATAACACAGCTCTCTCGTAGCCCGAGGAAGACTTTTCCTCAGCTTTCTGTCTTTCTTCTGCTTTTGTATGAAGGCGAGCTAATGTACTGTGCAAGTCAGTTTCCAGCATGACTCTCCCTGGGCAAGGTCAGGCTCTGAATAACAGCTCATCTGCGTTCTTCATTAGCTTTCTCCAGGAGAGTTTCCTTCTCCGCTGCCATGGACATCAGAGCTTGGCACCTGCTTTCACGAAACATATTCAGCTTAAATACTCAGTAGAAGAAAAGTGCAGATATAAACAAGAACACAGCATTTACTGGTTACTACAATCGAATGCTCATTAAATCAGTTCTTAAACTGTTTGGTAATCAGCTGAAGATTATTTAGAAGCGATAAAACCAGGAACACACCAGGGCCCGAATTTATCAACAGTGTGATTAAAAGGTTTGAAATGATTTCTTATGCATAAAATTTACAACTCTCAATGCACTCTATAATTGAAATCCTTCAAATTTAAGCAAAGAACAAATAATAATAAAGCCGAAAGGGTTTTTTTTTTCTGTGAGATTAATTCACACGTCACTTTTTTTTTTTTTTTAAACTGTTGCTTTTGTCACGAGTACTTTAAAGGAGAACTGAAGTCATTTTTAAACTGCTTTTATTTCTTAATTAACGTGTTATTCAATTACGTTTTCGGTTTTATTAACCTTATATCGTGAGTCGTATCAGCATATTAGATTACACTTATCAGCCTTTTCGGTTTTTAGCCATGTTGAATGTAATTTGTATGGTCCGCGGCAGGCGTCGCTGATCCGCACGATCTTCACGAGACTCGTGCGACACTTCAAACGTGAAGTGTCAGCGCCGCCATTTTGAAAACTGTTTACACAGTGGCCAGATCGCCATATCAATCCAATTTAGATTAATTTTGAAATTTGCCAGCTTCATCAGTGATGGAGTGTCAATCCTGAGCACCGTGCGTGTGCCAAGTGGACTCCGGCAAGTGCGGCGTGAACAAGACGCACCTGAGCTCAATTAAGGAACTATGCGTTTGCCTATTTAAGGACTGGGCTGATGCGTTTGCATCGCAAAGTATTACAATACGCATGTACGCCTTACCGAGCCTTTCTATCAGTTGTCTTGATTTCCTGTTTCTCGTTCTTGCCCTCGCTTAGCCTTTGATGTACTGTTTGCGCCTCGACTGACCCTTTTGCCTGTATTCTCGTTTTTGATCTAGCCTGCCGTTTTGGATTGTTCGCCTGTATATATATATTCTGCACTTTATTAAACTGTATACTTCCGCACATACATCCGCCTCCCTCGCGTACGTGACATGGAGATTATTCCATACGACTTCAAACCAATGTGGAGTAGAGAAGAGTTGGAAAGACGACAGGATAAGGACGAGTCTTCCGCGCTGGTATTTACGTCATTACTGTCGCACAATTAAAACGTGCAGATCAGGCGGCTGCTGGGTTTTCAAAATAATAAATACATGTATGTGTTTTTATGATAAATACATATTATACTGAGCACATTTCCCACATAATCCTCACTAAGGTTTCGGACAGCACTACAAAATGGCGTCCCCACTATATAGTGCCCTATATAG
>JAODOF010000018.1:4238665-4249391 GCA_027576175.1 Sciades proops | reverse complement strand
CAAATTACTACTATTATGATCGTCATCCATTCCAACCTTGATCAGAATAAACAGCTAAGCTCAGGTTTATGAAAGCGTTGTTACGTAACGCACAAACGAATGACTTCAGATGTTGTGTAAATTTAAGAGAACACCTACTTGCAAATTTAATAAACAAACACGTTAGATAAACTTTTTCGACATGAACATTAGGTAAAGGATTCAGAAACATTGACTCGACGTATGAGAAAGCGATTGGATTGTGAATCTTTTTGTAATTTTGTCAGAGTGATGAAATTTACACTCGGACGCCCTCATCTAGTACAGCTTATGTTTTTATTTCATTTATACAACTGAGCAGTTGAGAGTTAAGGGCCTTGCTCAAGGGCCGAGCTGTGTCAGCTTGGCAGTGCTGAGATTTGAACTCATGACCTTCCAGTCAGAAGTCCAATATTTTTTCCAGTGCCTCAAAAAATGACTCCTTTTCACTGGGAAAAAGACAAAAATAATTATTGCATATGCAGGCAAGCTCACGACAATGCCGTATCCTAAATGCTTTTCTTTATCAAGTCATCGAGGGAACAGGGGTAATCAGTGCACTATAATCGTCACTGTTTTGGACAGGCCCTGAGGATTCAGGTGTGAAGCTTCATGGCTGCCTTTTGATGTCTCCAAATATAGTCTCTGCTATTTTTCTCCAGCTACATGTAGGAAGAGAGTTTAGCTCGAACAGATGCCTGTGACTGGCACTCTTCTGAATGAGAGGCGAGAGAGGAATACCATCTTTCTCATCCAGAGAGCGAGGCCACTTATCTCTTGGACTGTCAGACTAGCAGATACAGATGGCTGTGGCGTCATCTGGATTCAAACTTGTTATCTCTTGACAACAGGGCAACTGCCTGGGAAGGTTGTACTATCAAATAAAACTACAACTACCAGTCTGGCGGCACATAATGAAATTTATTCACTAAACATCACCAGGCACCAGAAGATAGAGTGTAAACCAGGCAAAAGTAGCAGCCTGTGAGGATGTTACATCAAATTGAGCCATGGTTCACAAAATAGAGTTGCTGAAGCATACGGTTCCAATAAACAGCCATTACATATATTATACACAGTAAAATAAAAAGTCTAATATTTGAAGAGTTAGATTATGTACTAAGGTTTCCCTGGCTACAAAAAGTTTGAGAACCCTAATATAGAAGGCATAAAGAGGTCCTGGAAGCTATGACTACCCAGCTTTGGCCTACTTCCTCTAAACGAACTGCATAAACAGATTCACAGCATTATGAAAGACCAAGTGTGGTCTCACACCAGCAGTAAAATCTGACTTAATGATGACAAACGACGAGTCGTGCTCACAGGCTCGCTGTTACACAGTAAAAACCACTGGTGAAAGGACAGATATAATCTATTAAAAGGACTCGCAGCAAAACCACAAACCCAACCAAGCAGCTTGGCTCTATTTAAATCCCATTCACAGTCCAGCAGCACCGGAAAGGAAGCGTCGCTGGCAAAAACAGTGGCGTCTCTTAGGAGCGCAGGGTTGTTACCGCCATGTGTAAAAATGGCAACCATTTGAAATAAAAAATAGCGCATGGACGTGGGCCAGGTCATATTTTCGGAAAGGTTTCTCCTCCCAAAATCCAGAACCCAAAATATCCTCTTGGGAGGAAAAGGGTTCCTTCAGTGTTCCTCCATCCTAAATGGGTTTTTACTGAGAACCCTTTATGAAGCCTTGATGTAAAAAAGTGTTAAGCAGTCCCACAATAAATAAATGTGTAACATCTTTTGCATTGAAACATGCATCCTTATTCTGGTCAGGGTTGTGGTGGATCTGAAGCCCATCCCAGTAACACATCCTAGAATGTGACTCCAGGCAGGGCATCACACACACACACACACACACACACACACACACACACACACACACACACACACATATCTAGGAGCAATTTTGAAAAGTCAATCTCCTGGCATGGATTTGGTAGGTAGGAGGAAACTGGATGACTCAGAAGAAACCCACACAGTGTCAGACAGGAAGTAACCCAGACTTAAAATCTCAGCCCAGACCCAGGAGCTGGCAGTCCTTCCATAATTCTGTGATAATATTGTGCACGGTGATAAAAAGGCAATCAAAATTATATGAAACCGTAAGGTTCTAGGCCATCCATGGCTGGGAGCCGACGAGAACTGCACTTTCACTTGCACATTCTCCCACACTTAGAATTCGCTTTCCTCAGAGTGTTACGCTGCCCTGTGACCCAACATGAGCAGCCATTAGAAAAAACGAGGAGGTTGGCTTCACGTCACATCTCAGAGGAAGCATGTGTGTGTTCGCCTTCACCCTCAGTTGGTATCAGAAAGCTGGCTGGTGACCAAACAGTGGGAGAACTTGGGGCTACAAATGTTCTAAGCTACAGGTACCCAAACCTGGCCCTGGAGACCCCCCAACCTCGTCCTGCGTGTTTGAGCATTTTCCTTGCTGTAACACACGAATCAACTCAAACGTCGTGAGCCGTGGAGCTCCTTCTGAACCCATAATCAAGACCCTACACCCTCTCGGATAGGATTCTCCCACACTTGCAATTCGCTTTTGATAAAAGCATCTCGTTCATTTCCTCATCAGGGTCACAGCAGCTCTGGAATCCATCACAAAAACCCTGTGTGGGGGACAGGAACACATCCTTGACGGGAGCAGAGACAGACAGATTCACACACTTTCACACCTAGACTCAGTTTAGAGGTCACCAAAGGTCACCTAGTGGAGAAAATTGGCGGAAAACCTACACAAACCCGAAGAGACGCAGGAACCGTAGAGCGTGAGGCAGCGATGCTATACGCTGCTCGACCAAGCCACCGTGATAAAAAGCATCTGCCAAATATAAATGTAAATGTGTGTTATTTAGCCTAAGTAGCTTAGCATGAAGGGTCCAGTGAGAGTTCTGGTGCAGTTATTCTGGCGGTGACTGTGCTTTTCTTATAGATAATGGGGCTGAGCGGGCTTCCATTAATCAACAGCGTTCTCTGACGAGGCTCTTCATCGTCCCGAGTTCTGAATTGTTTTTCATGCTGCATGCTATTAATTAAAGTCATCAAAGGCAGCAGCAGGCAGACACGGCTGCTTTATCAGGACCACGTTGCACGTACACTACAGTACACGTTTAAATCTTGTTTATTAGCGACAGCATTTCAAATTGTCATTTTAATTTTCCGAAGATCTATCTAACGTATACAGGCTCATTCCTAAACAGAACAATTTATCTTTTACAGATCTCAAGCCTGCAGGCGAATAGTATACAGTTCGATGTGCTTATCCTTCAGGTAAAATGTGTTTAAAACATGGAGAACATTTCACACGTGGTGCAAAAAAACTAGACAGGATGATGGCAGGTGCCATTTTCTAAGCTTTACCTTGAGTGGCACCTAATGCTCAAAAGCAGCTGGTGCACTTGATAAAAACAGGAAGGAGTCTAAAGGATCGATACCGCTGTAATGCCTACAGTGTGAGGTGGGTCAATAAAACTAATAAAACACCAGCAGAGGTAGCAGACCTATCGAAATAACACCCAATAAAAGGTATTTAAAAGTCTGATAGCACGAAAGCAAAGTTGGCACGAAAGCAATATTAGTTAAGTATGCTCGACTTTATCGTAAATAAGCCACTCGAATGTTCGGTTCTGACTCGTTTCCGGTCACAGCAGTGTAGCGACAAACACCAGGTTTATTATAATGGACTCATCCTCATCATGTTATTGCTTCTACAGCAATGGCTCATTTGCAGGGACTCATACAGACTCTCCAAAAAACGGATTAAACACACATGAAGGAAATATTTACACCAGGAGTCTCCAGGATCAGCGCTCTGTAACCAACTTTTATGAACATTAACATTCAGGACTTTACACGTCATGGTTTCTTGGTAGCACGACAAGCTGCATGCTCCTTCATACAAATGTGAACATGTCTGATCGTTAACAATAACATCAGCGGTCCAGTTGAAATAAGAAATCATTTCAAGATGTGCTGCGACAGGGAAATAATTCAATTCGGCTGTATTTGTATCACACTTAACAACGGACGTTATCACAAAGCAGCCTTACAGAAATCCAGATATAAAACTGTCAATAAAATTTATCCCTAAAGAGCAACCCAGAGATGATGGCGATGAGAAAAACTAAGACGACATGAGGGAGAAACCTCCTCATCCGGAGAGTGTGATTATACACACACCGGCCACTTTAATAGGAACTTGTTCAGGAGTGGAACCCAATGTGGTCTTCTGCTGTTGCATGCTGAGATGCTTTTCTGCTCACCGCAGTTGTTAAGAGTGATTATGAGAGTTGCTATATCCTTCCTAGCAAAAAAATCTAGAACCAATCTACCCATTTTCCTCTGACCTCTCTTATCAACAAGGCATTTGTTTCCACCCACAGAACTGTCGTTCGTTCGCCCACGTGAATGTTTTTTGCACCATTCTGTGCAAACTCTACAGATTGCTGTGTGAGAAAACCCCAGAACAACAGCAGTTTCTGAAATACTCAAACCAAAAATACTCATCTGGCTCAAACCGACACCCATGCCATAGTGAAAGAAAGTCACACTTTGAGATCACAATTTTTCCCATTCTGATGTTTGAACATTGTGAGCATTGACTGAAGCTCTTGATTTGTATCTGCATGATTTGACGCATTGTGCTGCTGTCAAGGGATCGGCTGATTAAAGAACGGCAAACAAACAAACAAAGCAGGTGGATGGGTGTACCTAACATAGTGGCCAGTGAGTAGTTATAAGAGTAATTATTTACAAAGTGAAGCAGTGTGTTAAAAGGAACTTGAGTAGGAGCATCATTAGAGTTGTGTGTCAAACTGAAGTCATCAACTGTTCAATGATGGAGACTCGAGTACGAACGTTCTTAAGACAGCAACTAGATGTAATTTAAAAAAAAAAAAAAAAGTGATCATTTTTAAAATTACATTTTTTTTACGACACTACTTTTTATCCATTTAATGCTGGATCGTGTTTACTAACCTGTTTTGCAGACATGATCACTTTGTTCCCTCACTTTCTCTTGAAGTTAATATAAGAGCTCATAAAAGAACATCTTTTGCGAAGAAGCCGTGACACGAGACCATAAATATCTCCTTAGGAAAAAAAAAAAAAAACCATAAACTACATATTTCTACCATCATGCTTCGATTATGTAGCGCGCCCATGATACTGTGCAAGATGTTACTACAGAATCGACAACGTATTAGAACGAGTGCGTTAATAGAAGCCTGTAATTTGCAGCTCTTACAATAGTAGTCATAGCTGCTGTTGTACAAATTAAATCAACACCTTCTGACCAATCACAGTCGAGAATTTGTAAACAGCACTGAATGCTGTCTAGTAAACACACACACACGGTGATTAGTGTATGGTTATGCTGCTGTGAATTAATTACGCAGGTTACTAGGAGAAAATGAAAAAACAGCTAATAATCTTAGAAAGAAAAAAGCTGGGATCAAGACAGGAACACACACACACAGCCATCCATCAGCAGTGTGAGCGTGTTGCATCAGCATCTAAAAATAGAGTAAGCGGTGCCCATCTGTTCCTCCTATTTCAGACTGTTACGTATGAAAGAATGTTCCAGTGAGCTGAGCAATTCAGGAATCTCAAGACTGCAGTCAGTGGTGGGGGGACACACAGCAGAAATTCCTGTTTTGATGGCCAATGTTCTAAAAAAAAAAAAGTTTGCATTAACATCAAGATGTACTACGGAGTCGGGTACAAAAAGAAAAAGTTTGTACACCCTTGGGACAGCGCAAACTTATTTAATTCACAGCAACAAGACATTTAGTGCATTTGGCTTCACAGGACTTTGATCATCACACACTACCATCATTCACAGCTACATCAACATCTGGGTGAGTGGAGAGTCCAGGAATTTATTTAAATTAAAAAAAAAAAAACTCCCATCTAATGGCACAAACAAGTATACATAACTATTATAATTCAAATATATAATTCATGCATTGTATCCAGGCTTTTATTGGGCATCATGGTCCCCTCCTCCCCCAACGCCTTTGTTTTATTATTTCTGTCCCATCTTCTGTTTGTTGTACTGCTGATATACTGACTTCTTGAAATCTTTTTTGGGGCTTTATTTGAATTTATTGAGCTATATCAAATTCATTAACTATAATTGATACATTTAATGGTATATAATTAATAATGTAATGTATAATTAATTAAATAATGCATTAATTCATCAGTGAATTTACCCTATAATTATGTCAAATATAGCCCAAAAGGATTAGGAGTGGATAACCACAGACGATATATAGTGTCTCTGGGTTTTATATAACAGCATGATGTACAGCAGCAGATGTTTTAGCCAGAACTTCCAAGCCAAAGAATCCTTCAGGAGACTCCATGGAACAAACAGTTGTACAACAGGGCTCACTACTTGTCATACAAGCTGAAGGAGTTAAAGGTAGACTGCCTTTCAGATTTTTCCAAGTCATAAAATAATTTTCCCCAACCCCCAATTATTTTTGTTTAGTGGACCAAAAGCTCCTGAATTCAAATCACAGACTTCCAATTTTATTTTAACAGAACAATTAATGAATTTAGAGCCAGGTGGTCCTAAATTCTCCACTATTTTTTCCTACTTCATCATGACCCACTATAGCATACTACGTCATGCATCACGTGGTGGGCTTTCTCTGGTCGCGCAAGGCATTGTGGGGTACACATTTGAAACAGGAGAGAAAAATGGAGGACGTGAGTGTGTGAACAAAACATGAAAGACCGACTACAGTAACAGAAAGCGAGAAGAAAAGACGTTATGTCGCAAAGGAAAGGAAACACAGGACCAAACTAATAAATAGCGGCGGTCAGCGAGCACCTCAGTGTGACCAGCTGTTCATTTAGCGACAAAATGATGGAACCGTCAGTGCACAAAGGTAAACCTGTAGATGGCAGTAATGCAACACTGTGGAAGCCAGCTGCTGTAAAACCCAAAAGAAGGCAAATCTGTGCATGCGCACACAGACTTCCTCTGTCTGCTTGACTGTGCAAAGCAAGCGATTTCATGGACCTTATTTGCTCAGGAATCCCCTCAAATTAAATAACTTCCCAGCCACAGAATGGCCAATTTTGTGAGATACTACAGAAATAAACCTATCACAATGACCAAATTTCAGAGGGAACTAAATTTCACCGATTTTATGAAATCGAAAGGCATTCTCACTTTAATATTTAGTTTTCCAGAGACAGACAGACAGACGTCTGCATCCAACGGCCTTCGCCTCCAACACCGAGACGGCGACAGGGATCTCCCTTCACTGAGAAATGGCAAGGGGCAGTCACAACATTAAAAATATTATTGGAACACAGCCCTGTTTTTAAAATGTGCCTGAAAATAAACTTGACATTAAGATTGTAAAGGAGTGTACATTTAATCCAGGAATAAGTAAACAGTGCCCCCTGCTGCACACAGCTACACAAACAGAACTCCTTTCACACCGAGCTTTTAATTTACTGGACCAAAGAACGAAGAAATACTGAACATATGCTTGTACCAAAGATCAGATTGCATGCACAATTTTATAATTATATTAGGAATGAATTCAGGAGCAGCTTTAAGAATAGGTTTGTATCATTTTGCTTGTTCTCATAACATTCAAAGCAAATATAAAGAAATAAAACAAATGTAATAGTTGGCAAGACTGTGCAAGAAGAATATAACACGTTTGATTATTTCCCAGAAACTAAATGTTTTAAAGTGTTTTATTCCTCTTATACCAAAGCAAGGACATGAACAATTTCTAATGACTTAAGCTAAAGAACACCACCACGTCACTTGTGTAGTTTGTTACTTATGCTCTGGAACGCGTGCGAGACATTAGTACCTGCTTTAACTTACATCAGAGTAACAACTCCTCTGTCCCAAAAGACTTTCCTGTGGTGGAAAACTTTTTGTTACAGATCGCATGCAATCCTGACAGAATATCTCGCTACAGCAATCAAACAAGAGAATACAATAGAGCAATAATAAACAACCACCACCTCTGCAAGACCCCTTAAAAGTCTTAGGCAAATACTGGTTCAGAGTTCTATCAGAGATGGTTCTAGGAACTTTAAGTGTGTAATGTACTACTGTGATAAAAGGTTTAGTCATCACTCACACACACGATGTTGAAATCAATTCAGCATTTTAATAGGGACAGAAAAGTTGTGAAAACACTTTTGAACAATTTACATGGTCATGGAAGCTGAACAGGACACTCATGCTCGTGTGAAATAAATCACATCCAGACACTTTCACAATTCCAATTACTGGAGACATGATTTTGCTTTAATCGGAAAACAAAAACTGCCTCAAGAATTCCAACAGCATCAGTACACACACAAAAAGATGAAACAAGATGACATGGAGAGGACGTGATGAGTCAAACTTGGCAGTTGGCGTGACATGGCACTGGTGATATTTACCCGATATGACACTGGCACAGTGAGTATCCTCTCCATCTCGGTCACATACACACTTCCCTTACAGCCATGGACACCTCCATGGATAGGGCTCAAGGATGCAAAAACATGACAAAGTTCGTTCATAAAACAAGGAACAGAAACCAAAACTTTGATTTCACATGTAATCCAATAAAGCAGCACTTTGGGAATTGGATTGTATATTCCTTTTACGTGGAGGTTTCAGGATGCACCGATCCAATGCAACAAGGAAGAAGTCCGTCAGTCATACACCATGCTGACATTTTCCCCAAAGTTTCCAGGGACGTAGTGGGAGGGTTTGTAATTCAGTTGAACACATGACAGGCAGGATGCGCATCAGATTCGACATTTCACAACTCAAAATCCTTTTATGCCATAATCACGTGTCCTAAATGACACACGAGCTGAGAGACGTCAGAGTCGCCGGTTTGTCAAGTAACTCAGAATTGTTGCTTCATCAGCGTAACCCATCAGCTTAATACAAGTATCTAATTTCAGTACATAAAATAAATCAAAGGGATCGGTGCATCCTTACATGATTTTCACTTTTTCATGTCACCAAAAAAAAAAAAAAAGCCTCAAATATTTGAACAGTACTGTGTCTTATTATGCCAGGTCTCCTGTAAAGATTTCCCATTGAGGCATTTCACATGTTTATCCAAGAGGCAGAATCCAATCCAAGCACAGAACAGATCAGTGGTTTATCATAAGCCTAACAGCCACAGGGGTGGACAAATCTCGTAATCCTGGCACAAGCAGATAGCATATTGTATTTTTGTTTTTATTCGTAGTTGTCCAGCAGATGAAGCACATTCAATAACCAGAGGAAAGAAAAAAAAAAAAAGAAAACCCTCCTTACTGACTTTAGCAATGCTAAACTACCAAAAAAAAAAAAAATTAATACAATCGCTACAGTTAGTTAGATTAGATTTCTTGAGCCATCACTTTTTCCTCTGGTCAGTGACATTTCCAGGCAACACAAACAAGGCAGGATACTGGCGTTTTAGCTAATAAAAACATTTATCCACCCCTGAGCCACAACTAAATCCGTTTCTCCCTTTTTTTTTTTTTTGCCTGCTGATGACAGCTCACCAAAAAAGAAAAGGAAAAAAAAAAAAAAGTTAAGAAAGAAAGACAAGTCCTCCAGCCATTACATAGGAAGCTGGGCTGACAGCAGCCTACTCCATTCAACATGACTAAAATAATCTTTTAAACAAATTCAGCTACATTTAAAGGAGGGGAAGAAAAAAAAAAAAAAAACCTACACATTTCCTAAAATGTGCATTCTCCCAAACACAGTGTTGAAAGTTAGTCTAGTGTGTGCATGGGAAATAAATAAGAGCGCTTATTTAGCATATAGTTGAAAGGGATAAAGGAAATCGATTAAGCCAGTGAAAAGATCTGTCAAAGGCTCGAAAATGGATTTAGTGATTTAGCGTTTAGACTGTTAATCAAACACAAGCCTCAAAAGATCAAACGTCAAACTCGGACAGTGACATCTAAAAGCGCAGCTAAAAAATTTATTTTATACCCATACATTACAAAGTAAAAGAAAAACTGTTGGAAAGACAGGAAATCATGGCACTGATTGATTTCTTGTTTCAGAAACAAACAACACTAAAAACAAAAGGAGATATTAAAATCTAAATAATAAAATGGTTTGTTCAGGCACCAACAGGAGGCGAGAGCAACGAGCGAAACTTGCATATCTTAAGCTCTGGAGTCGAAATGCCATTGCACATCATCTTCAGGGCAACACACACACACTGCTTCGACTCGGCGCACACACGAAACCAGCTTTCATGTCCATGCTAATCCTCCGCCTCATTCATCCCTAAAGCTACGATACAACTAGACATGTGCCGATGTTAACCTATATAAATATTACCTTTTTTTTATATATATATATAAAACACATCATACCACACTTTTAATAAATTATTCAATTCACAGGAAACCTTCAGCCACAGGGTGCACAAACTTTTGAACTGTAACATCGCATTTCTGTATCTCTTCATGGATATTGTATAAAAGATAAATCGGCACATGCCTAGACAAAACCTTTCAAATACCAAACTTACCCATGTATATGATATACATCTATAGCATCACTCCTATACGTTTGTATAAAATAGAACCTTAAAATAAGTGCTTTGAAAATATGTCATGGAATTTGAAAACTATTTCTTTATTAGCTTAATTTTTTTTAAATCCATTCTGAACAGGACCATAAGTGTGAATAAAA
>JAODOF010000018.1:4106929-4119706 GCA_027576175.1 Sciades proops | reverse complement strand
CTGGGATAGGCTCCAGCTTGCCTGCGACCCTGTAGAACAGGATAAGCGGCTACAGATAATGGATGGATGGATGGATAGTTGCATGGGTCTACATATCAACAAAACAAAAACAGAGACAATGTGTATAGGTGACCCTGCTGAGTTCTTCATAGGTGGCACAAAGCTTGCTAACATCATTCGTTTCAAGTATCTTAGGAGTTATGTTCCCAGCGACTGTTCTATTGCAGGAGGAACTTTGCATGCCGCATCCAAGCAACATCATGTGCATTTGGTCATTTGTGTAAAAGGGTCTTTGGCTCTTGCGACTTAACGACGATGACCAAAGTAGCTGTGTTCAACCAATGCTTACTACCACTTTTATTGTACGGTAGCGAAACATGGACACTCCATCAATACGAGATCAAGCAACTTCGTACAATTCAACAGCGCCATCGCCGTCTCATTTAAAACATGAAATGGGATCATTTTGTCAGCAACAAAGAGGTCCTAATGCATGCGGGAGCTGAGGACATCGAAACCATTCTCGTCCGCAGTAGCCTACGCCGGTTTGGCCATATCTGTCAGATGGATGATAACAGGCCTGAGAAACAACTCTTGTTTGGTGAACTTGTTCATAGCTCACATCTGGTCGGTCTTCCGCTGCTTAGGTACAAGGACACGTAAATCGGCATTGAAACGTTGGGGTGTTCTCAGCAGCTGGCAGGCCTGCGTCAGCAACAGGACAAACTGGCGGAAACTAACCACAACAGTGTGCGAATGTTTGCACAGAAAAAGGACAGCTGAATATGAGAGGAGGAGGTTGATTAGAAGGAAGAGAAGAGATCTGTGACTTTACCCGTCTGCGGGTTTTTGAGAGGCATACGTATATATATTTGCATGCTAGACATATTAAACATTTATGTGAACATAATGTCAAAACCCAATGTGAAAGTTCATTTTTCCACCATGGTGGGACACTTTAGTGGACGAAATACCATGTTTTGACCATATGGATTTGAGTCAGTCATTGAATCAGACTCAAGGCAAACATCCAACACATTTTGAATCTTTTTTAGACGCTGTGTGACTTGCATGAAACACAGCAGATTGGCTGATAGATTGGTTCCAGTTTTGTGAGATGCAAGTCCATGCATGCTGTATGGTGGTACAGGTGGTTGTTATGCTACAGCTCGGTTGTAAATTCTATTCTATTCTATTCTATTCTATTCCTTGGGTAGTGTGAAAATGTTGAGATGTACCTACGATGTGCTGTTTCACTATTATATTTGGTTGAATGACATGAGGCCATATTTGTCATTGGTTATGACACCTGTGATATATTAGCAAATACCACTGAAATGTGGGATTGCGCAAATTTGTTCAAAGCAAGCACATGCATTGAACAATTTGAAGATTTTTTAGCCTCATATAACCAAGTGCAAACTTAAAAACTGAAATCATCAGGCAACTATGTTGACTAAATTTAGGATTGAGGGCCTGGTTAGTAGTAATATGACATTAATATTAAGGGGAACATATAACACGGCAGAATTGCACCAGTTTTGCTATGAGAACCACTGTTGTAGTCGAGTCACTAAAGCTCGAGTCCAAGTCCAGTCTCGAGTCCCCAGTGTTCAAGTCCAAATCAAGTCGAAGTCATTAAAGAAAATTTCGAGTAGAGTCTGAAATGGAGTCCACTATTGATCCAAATAGAGTCTGAGAACAAGACTCCAACCGTACCATTTGATGGTGGCTGTTGCTGCCTTTATGTGAAACCGTCTCTGCTACTGTGTTGGACTAACGTGACTGCTTGACTGTCCCATTTTAGTGAATAGGCTACAGATAAAAAGCTTGTTCATCACTCAGCAAGCCCCGCCCACTATCAACAGGGCAATGAACACAGTGTGTCACTTCCTTCTCTGGGTGGAGTCTTACCAAATGACGACTGAAGTTCGAGGTTGTCCCCGTCGTCTCCTCAATAGTTCTTCTACATATGGAACGCACAGCAGTGCATTTTTTCCCCACTGCACAAGAAGTCTGTATAAGCAAAGTGGGCAATCCTAGGGGTGTTCTCTCCAGGCATTTTAGCGCCATTAACGTTTGTTCCTGAACATGACGTATGAACAGGTGAATGTGCATTCTCTTGTACAAAATTACTATAAAAATTAATGTAGATATAAATATCTTATGCCAAATTATTATGGCATGTTACAAAAATAAAGAAAAAATATCTGAGTCCTCGTCTCCAATTTACGAGTCCGAATGCACTTAATGCACAAGTCCAAGTCAAGTCACCAGTCCTTAAAATTAGGGCACGAGTCAGACTCAAGTTCGAGTCCTGGACTAGAGTACTACAAGCCTGACCAAAAGGTTCTTTAATGGATTGAAGATGGTTGGTTGATTGTGCCAAAAATGGTTCCTCCATGGCGGTGCTTTAAAGAACTTTATTCAAGCACTTGGAAGACAATGCAAAACTCAAGAGAAAGCATGAAAGTGTCAGAGTTGAAGGCTTCTTCACCGGATCTCAGGAGAATTAGGTTGTAAGAAAACATACAAAACACCCAAATCTAACTTTAAATTTTCATAATCAATTACATCATGCAAAATCTTGTAAACGTCCAAGCGTGGATCCATGTCGTTAAATCTAGTGATGCTTTTTGTTTTGTAGCGACAGTATAATATTGCTTTTGTCTCCTTGAACTTCATATTTGACTGATTTGTTTTTAGGGTAAGGGTTTTAAAATGCTGTGCTTCTCTTCTACATGTGCTATTTTTCTTAGCAGGTGATCAATGTTTTTGGCAGAACCTACAAAAATGCTTTGGCTCTGGTGTCACCTAAAGTGAGATTTCACTTTGATGGCAGTAGACAGAGAGAGAAAAAGCAGTCAGTCAGAGGTAGGAGAGACAGGCATAACCATTACTGCACAAAGATTAAAACGCGCCTTTGACTCTCAGTTTAGGGCAAATATCAGTAATCCAAGTACAAGGTCTGAGTCATCAAGAGTTCTCAACCGGTTGTTGTGGAATAACTGATTTAATGAGTGAAATACTCTCTCTAATCTAACCCACTCGAGTCACTATTCTGTGAGCTGTGATGTGCATTCGCTTATTTTGTTGCCTCTGTTTCACTATGGTAACAAGGAATCGTTTGTATCTGGTATAGTCAGGCATTAGAAGGACTGTCGCTGGTGGCTCAGATGCATCAGCTGGGGGAAGGGGGGAAAAAAAACAAACTCCCACTCAGTTTTGGAATGGAATGAGCATTAAATCAGCTGAACAAGACTGTCTGAAAGCTTGTAATGATCCAAGGTTAGTCAGTTTAGTGGTGTTATAATGAAGCATTAAGTGGTGAAGAGGATCAGGAAACGATCTATTCAGTCAGTCAATATATAAAAACAGACTGTGAGGAAAATAGGTAATAAGCTGAGGTTTTAAGACAAATATACTGTAAATGTCTGTCACTCTCAAAAAAAGGGGTGTACTACGACTACTACTACTGTATACTGTACCATTCCTTGTCACTGGGATAGTACTGTGAAGCGTACATCTTTTGTATCGTCATCATCCATCTTTAAGCTGGAAATGTGTCTGTAGTGTACCTTAACATCAAAAGGTCCAGTAATGTACACTATATCCAAAAGTTTGTGGGCACCATCACACCCTTTGTCCTTGCTGAGCATCCGATTCCAGATTTATTCTCCCTTTGCTGTTATAATAAGCAACTACTAGATCTGAGCGTAGCCATGGAGATGTGTGTTCATTCAGCCACAAGAGCATTAATGAAACCAGATACTTATGTGAGGAGGTCTGGGGGTGCAGTCGGTGTTCCAGTTCATCCTAAAGGTGTTCAGTGAGGGGGAGTTCAGTCAGGGCTCTGTGCAGGAGTTCTTTTCACTCCAAACTTAACACACCAGGGCTTTCCCCAAAGCGCGGCTATGCAGCGCGCCGCCATGCTGTATGACGTCAGCACCGCGCTGTCACTTGTACACCAAAAAAAAAAAAAACACAACAATACCATAAATTGAACAATGCAGAGTCCTTTCTGCACCTAAATATCTCCTATTCCCCTTTGAAAATGAGTAATAACTATAGAAATAGGAAGATATTGTAATATATAGGTCTAGACTATCCTGGTATTCAACCCGGAAGTGAAAAGAGGTTTTGCTGCGTGCACTGACTGCCATTCACAGCCATACATAAAACCACATTCTAAGTGCTGGTCGCTAGATGGTGCTGTTGCATGAGCTGATCTCGATTCTGTTCCTGGCATCCTGGAATTGGAAAATGAAAAGGCGTGCTATGAAGTGTTTCCATTTCATATCTAATTTTGCCCTTTAAATTTTGCCCCTTGCATATTTGACAATTTAATCATGTTGAATTGTGCCTCAAATCAGCCCTAGATGCCACCAAAATGCACCATTTGAAGTCTCCAATTTCAAAATTTTCCATGGGAGCATGACCCCGGACCCCCTAGCAGCTGGCCCTTACGGGTTGGGTTTCACATCAGTAGCACCGCTCTGATATTTTTTTCTGGGGAAAGTCCTGCACACTAAGTCTACATGGAGCTCATTTTGTGCACAGGAACACCATCAGGCTGGAACAGGTTGGACCTCTTGGTTCGAGTGAAAGGAAACTGTAAAGCTCCAGAATACAGAGACATTCTATACAATGGTGTGCTTCCAACTTTGTGACAACAGTATGGTGGAAGCAGCGCATGTGGGTGTCAGAGGTACACCCCCAACGTTTTCCAGGAGAAAGATACATGCTAAACGCTATAAAAGACAAAGGCAGTGTTGTAGTCAAGTCACTAAACCGAGTCCAAGTCCAGTCTCAAGTCCCCAGTGTTCAAGTCCAAGTCATTAAAGAAAATGTCGAGTCGAGTCCAACACAAGCCCCACCCACTATCAACAGGGCAAATAACATGAGAGAGGGTTAACATTAGCTAGTTCATTGCTCAGCAAGCAAGCCCTGCTATCAACAGAGCAATGAACGCAGCGTGTCACTTCCTTCCCTGGGTGGAGTCTTGCCAAATGCCGACTGAAGTTCGAGGTTGTCCCTGTCGTCTCCTTGATAGTTCTTCTACATACGGAACACATAGCAGTGCATTTTTTCCCACTACATGAGAAGTCTGTATAAGCAAAGTGGACAATCCTGGGGCGTTCTCTCCAGGCATTTTAGCACCGTTAACATTAGTTTGTTCCTGAACATGACGAATGAACAGGTGAATGTGCATTCTCTTGCACAAAATTACTATAAAAATTAATGTAGATATAAATATCTTATGCCTGATTATTATGGCACGTTACAAAAAATAAAGAAAAAAAATCAGAGTCCTCGTCTCCAGTTTATGAGTCCGAATATAGTTAATGCATGAGTCCGAGTCAAAGTCCGAGTCGTCAGTGCTCAAGTCCAAGTCAAGTCACGAGTCGGACTCGAGTCCAAGTCCTAGACTTGAGTACTACAAGCCTGGACAAAAGGTACCATCCTTGTTCATGTATTATTCTTATTACATGAGTAAAATATGATTACTAAACAGATATTTTCAAGAAGCAGTATGAAGTCTGGTTAAATCTTTACACAAAAAGTTTCTTTACACATCCTTGTACGTGACAAAAAGCACAACAGTCATGTCCCTGTGCAGAGTAATGGGTGTGCTGTAGTGTGACTTGAGCAGAGTCCAGAGGGAAACGCCTTGTGGAATTTTTGGAAAGTCGCAACCGAATACAAAAGGGATGAGAAACAGTGGAGAAAGGAACGCAGACACACAAATTTAAAAAAATAAAATAAAATTTTAAGCAGATAAGTGTGTGTGTGTGTGTGTGTGTAGAAATAAGGCTTTGAAAACAAGGCACCATTTATTTAACTGAATGCTTTGTAATTACTTTGATGTCCAAAATTACCTGAAAGAAACTCTGATGAGGAGATCCTGAGAAACTAACTTTCCCTTTGTTCAAGGTTCAAGTGTTTTAGAGACATTGTGCATTTTCTGAAAACTGGAGCCCTTTAGCAGGCACAACCAGAACCAGAAAGTGTTTGATGAAGAGAACATGAAATCATCTTTGTGGTTTCTTTTTTGTTTTTTTAAAAACAGTGGTGATCGAGTTGAAAGCATGGCAAAAACCTTCTACAGACTGCAACGCTTTTTAAAACAGGCCCAGCTGCTGTTTCTTTTCCTGGGTGTGGCTTACATCATGGCAGGAAGTGTGCTGCTGCTCCAGCGTTCCAATGTGGCCTTGTTTCAAAAAGGAACCTATCCACCCTCGTTATCATCCTCTGTACCATTGCCCCCAAGATCCCTGCAGGCACCGAGTGTTCACTGGCACCACAGGAGACCTGGAGCCACGATAATTCAGGATGTGGAGAATAATCCGGATTTGTCAGGAAGTAGAGCAGATCAAGAACGATTCATGTCTCGGAACCTGAAGATTAGACATCTGAGACGACACTGGATTCAGGGCCGGAGAACAGACCAAGAGAACTCGGCAGAACGCAGTCTATCAAACAGGGAGACCAGGCATAAAGGTACGAGAGGAATTATGTTAAAATGTCTAATTTTTACGTGCTCTCAGAACTTAGTTCACATTAATTATTCTCTTAAGGAATCTACGTCGGATGCTTCGTAAATGACGACAAACAACATGCACTTGGAGGAACCGTGCTTTACGACTTCCGAAAAATGACCAGCTCCTTGTGTCACGACACCTGCTCTGAAAGGTACGCACAGGACTGAAATATTGAATAGGAGACAAATCAGTGTTTGGCAACACTCTCTATGAAGCCCATGTTCATAAGTTATTATGCTAGAAATCAATCATCGGCACTTAACAACGAATTATAAGCATGTGGTGTACTGCACAGCCTTTAGGACGAATAGTGAGCTGTGCTTAATTATAAAACAACTAATATTTAATAACAATTATAAAATCACTACCAAGGTCATCACCAAGTGAAAGATGTTAAATTATTCCTTGTTATAAGTAAGATGCTATTATAGCCAGGTTTACAGTGTACGATTTTTGGCTCACGAGTTGAAATCGTCAGCAACAAAAGTTCTGACTGTGTCGTAAATCTTGAACCGGTTCCGTTCAGGATTTGTTGAACCTTGGTGCCTGCGAGCGAACCAGCCCATGTTTTCACCAGTTTCGAGCCAAACCGTTGTAATTAAGGATGCGTCATGAACAGAGGGAGTGGCACAATTCATAACCAGTAGTAAACAGTAGTCGCAGCAAGATAGAGTGCAGCAATTACCTGGGAGCTTTTGTTTTGTTTTTGCAGGTATTCGTTTTCACTCCATTTTTCTTGTAGAAGTATCCTTTTCCATTGTGTTCTCCATTGCTGATTTCTGATTCCTCTCCAAACTGACATACCCACTGATTTTCAGCAGCATGGTTCGTGCTAGAAAAACTAGCTACATTTTGGTTCCATTTGAGACCATTTTGGTTTTCAGGCTCCAAACCAATTTTCGGTAATGGTTCAAAATTTGGTGAGTGAACCAGAACAGAACCCATTCCCTGTTGGTTGAAAAGGGGTACGTTTGAGAGCTGCAACGACACAAATCTAAACTCCACCAATAGGAGGACAGTTTAGTATAACGCCAAATTCACAGGACAACTACAATTATTCTATCCACATTTCACTGGATATGAGCAATCGCGCACTCTGACTGGCTACTAGGATATCGGCTCATATACCATGAGTAGAGAAAAACAAAATGGTGGAGCATGTTGCTGAACCAACAGAGGACAAAATAAAACTCTACTCAAAAACAAAACCCCAAAAATTGTGATCAAGTATTTAAAAGAAACAGAAATAAAAGGATATAGTTCCCCTCCCCCAATATCTCCTGTTCCACACTCCAGCCCAGTTGGTGGTGGTAATGCACCTTTAAGTTGGTTTGTCAACTGCCAAAAAAACCCTAAAGAAGAAGAAGAAGAAGAAAACTTCCAAAAATGCCCAAAAAAGCATCAAAACATGGAATAAAAGTATTTGATGGTAAGAATGTATCTTTTTTATTTTTCAAGAATTATTATTATAGCATTTTTCACAAATTGCTTCTGTCATTTCGCTGGTTTGTTTACATTCTAAGCGGAAATAATTTTGTCGGACGCTTTGTACAAAGTTTTTATTTATTGAATTTGCAAAAAATAAAAATAAAAATGCTCTGTTTCCCAAAATACAGTGAATGTGGATAGAATAAAACAGTTATTCCACTCAATCTCATCATACATGGCTTATAGCCGACTTGGTGCTATGCGCCTCATCAGCTATCAGCTCATGTATGACTCAATTTCATGGGATAACCGTTAAATATATGTATTAGCCAATGTTAGTTAGGGATAAACCATGACAGGGTGGTGACTTGAAGTGGAGTTACTCTTACCAGCATTGATGATTAACTTATAAAATCATGTCCCCAAGCAAGTTATCAACTACCATTTTTATTTATTAAAGAATGACGTCCTACCATTTATCCATTTATAGTTGTGTTTAATGTTCTGAAATGTCCATGTTCATTGACGTTATAGCAGCTACAGTGTAAACAGTTGATCCCTTACCTTTCAGCTTTTCTTTTCCCACCGTCTTGACATTAATAAGATGAAACAAGAATGCATCTTGCATACTTGCCAACTCTGCAGATTTACGCAGTAGTCTACCAATTTTGACAGGTGAATACCATCCTAAAAGATACCGCAGTGAACACTGTTGACTTTGCTCTTCTGATCTCACTTCAGCTATTTTCAGCACAGGGGATAGAGTATATTGCATCAAATGGTCATATGAAGTGAAGCTGAGAGCCAGTGGAATGGCACGATAATGATGTTGAATCTAAATTGCATTGCTCTGTTGTATCACGCCATTCCATCGGTTCTCGTTATGGTTCTAGCCAATTGGCAATGAGATCACATGTTATAACAAATTGCACCAGTATTTATAAAAACCAAACATACTCTGGTGATCACGAACAATGAAAACTCTGAAGACAAAAAGATTCGCTATGACAAATTCAAGGTGACTTGGTCATCGGATCATCCAGTATCAAAGCATCGAGACAAAGTGAGAAGCAGCATTTTGTGAAGTACATTGGTTTGATTTATCGATCAATTTTCTTCAAATATAGTGCTCAGAAATCAGGAGAACACACCATTTTACACCGGTTTTTCAAAATATTCCATGGGGGCATGCCTCCGGACCCACGACTGCGTCATGCATTATAATCTACCGCTTTTCATTCTCAGGGGGTTAGCAAGTATGCATCTTGTCATGTGACTCAGCAACCTGAATTCATAAACTGCTCTGTCCTGGAGATGTTGGAAAACGTCCTGACTGTTACAAAGCACTGGACAATAGAGACTCCTTATGTAAATTTCAAGAAACATTTCCTTAAGCTACGGTCACACTACAGCTTGCGATGGGTTATCGATGAAAATGAGCCGTTTTGGCGATGATTCATGGCCATGTACAGGCGAGCTAAAAGTTGTGGTCACACAGCAGGTGAACATTTGACTGTCACATCTTCATGCACTCAAGCGGCTACACTTGCTCACAGGACTCAGTTGCTTTGGGAAACACCTGATGCTGATTTGGGAACAATCAACACGCGCATATAAGGACGCTGTTTTCACAGAGACTTTGCGAAGTATTATCGTTATCACTGTCATGTTTGTTTCTAGCCATGTTTATGACTCTCTTTCTGTTTTGCTTTAGGTTTAGTTTGTGTTTTTTTGTGAATATCACGCCTGCTAATAAACACTCTTCCTGCAGTTAAATCCATTTACCGCCACATACCTGACAGAATACGTCGCAAAGTCTCTGTGAAAACAGTGTCCTTATGTGTGTGCTGATTGCACTCAAATCAGCATCAGGTGTTTCCCATAATGACTGGATCCCAAGTACATGCACAATGCAATCTGAAGGTTCCCCGAATGGAACTGCACTTTTCAAGTCTCGGTGAAGGTTAGGCTGTGCCGAGCCGCTGTGTTGATGAGGCTCCTGCAAGCATCGGAGATATGGATTTCAGACAAATACATCTCAAGAGGTTCGATGAAGGTTCCCTGAGCTTCGGGAAGTATTCCCAAACCCATCTGCGAGTATTTGCTGCTTAGTTTACCGATGAAAACATTGCCACTAAATTTCATTGCATGCATTGAAATTTTTTGCAACATTTTTTGGCCACTCATGAGGTGGAGACACATCAGAAAACAATTTGTGCAGCTCGCAGAACATTTGCCGTGCATCACACGATTGGTGGCGATGCGACCAATTTTTCATCGCCAAGTATTCGCAAACCCATCACGAGCTGTAGTGTGACCAGGGCCTTACCAAAAACTTCACCATATCAACCCTTGTAAAATAACACATTTCGAATGTGTTTCAGATGACACGGAGCACCCATCTTTCAAAGAGCTCTTCCTATAAAAATGATAATATATTAAAACATGTGCATTAATATAAACTTCTTTCACTTCTCACTTCTTTCAGACTTGCTTTAACAGAATCTGTAAGAAGTGAAGGTCCATGATGAAAAGTGTTATTTTGTATTATTCAATAGATTTTTTTTATTTTACATGATATGCAGTTGGGTTTGCACATTTCTCTGTAGTCCCTGTGTTTGTCGCATCCACACCTAAACCTTTAAATCCATGGTGCAGTACATTGCAGTACACCCAGGTTGCATTTCATCACAGCACAACGCTGTCTCAGTGTGCCACAGGGTCGACGCTGTGTGTTCCCTGCTGATTAGATAACTGAATCTTTCACAACATCAAACGTAGCACATTCTTGCACACCAGCCCACCCAGTGCCGCGGCGCAGTGCAGTTTCAGAGCGACTCGCAGGCTGTCCTGGTGTAATTACTCACTGCAAGCACAGATAGCGATTGATTAGAGCTGAGTCATTAAGGAAAGGACTCAGCCTAGCGCAGGTTGATTACGGTGGTTATCCGATGGCTTTTTCTCCCCTCCAGCGTGTTGTACTGGTGTTTCCTGCTTAATAACAAGAAGATTAGATATTTGCTTTGGAAATGAACACACAAGTAATTTGGTTAAAACTTTGTAGCAGGGACGCCATCAAATACTATGTTTTTCAGAGTAGAGCAGCCGTGAAATGTGTACATGCATGTTCGTTCACTTAGTTGCTAGTTAGCTAGCTACTTGGACTGAGTCAGGTTGCACTACAGAAGAGAGGGTTCTCCTTCATTGTCCATGATGGATAGCAGCTATGAACAACATACTGGGTAAAAGCTGTTATTTTCGCATCATCTGCAGGCAGTTTTTCTTCTCCTTTACTAGCATTTGCTTCTAGTAATGAAGTGCTCATGCTGAGTTTTAATGTTGTATGTTGAAGATGTTTTATCAGGCTACTTATGCAGCATACTTGCCAGCTCTACCGATTCACATGGTTGTCTAGTGACTTTGACAGGTGGATACCGCCCACAGATTTTAGATCTAAAAAAATACCCCATTACAAAATAAACCAGAGCGTCAGTGACACAGTAGCTCACACGGCCGTACCATGAGGAACCAGACTCGTTTATAATTAGCTAAGTTGCTCTTCATGAGAACAATTAGAACAATTTGATCTTCAAAACAAAACAATCCGAATCAAAATCTATTGAAAACTCAGGGAGGAGTAGCGAGTTTTGTGAATTATGGACGGATGGATGCATGGACGACGGACGCTACGTGATGGCAATAGCTAATTGCCCTATGGCCGGTGAACACTGTTGGATTTGCTCTTCTGACCTCGCTTCAACTATTTTCATCACGGGGATACAAGCATCAAATGGTCATATGAAGTGAAGCCGAGAGCCAATGGAAGGCGCGATAATGGTTTTGAATCTAAATTGTATCACTCTATTGTACTGCGCCATTCCACTGGTTCTCGTTATGGTTCTAGCCAATCAGTAATGAGGCCACATGTTACAACCAGTATTTGTAAAAACCAAACATGCTCTGCTGATCGTGAACAATAAAAACTCAGAAGAAAAAAAAAAGATTCACTATGACAAGAAGTTCAAGGCAGCTTGGTCATCAGATCATCCAGCATCAAAGCATCGAGGCAAGGTGAGAAGCAACATTTTGTGAAGTACGTCAGTCCGATTTTGCGACCAGTTTTCTTCAAATATGGCACTCAGAATGCAAGAGAATCTTCCTTTCCGTGACACTTTGCAGTCTCCTTTGCTTTGAATGCCATCATTAAGGCCTGAGCACTGGAGGTTATAATATTGCTGAATATTATTCTTCTTATTCTTTTTCTTGAAGCCTTGGCCATTTTTGATGTGGTTCCCGTGGGTGAAAACTCATGAAATTTGGTACACACATCAGTCCTGGCCATCACTACTTAGGGATAGAGGCTTGGCCCCGGATGTGTCTGGGGGACTCCATAGCGCCCCCACATGTCATTGAGAGTTTTGCCCGGTATATAGTTTCACCTATCCGTGACAAATTTGGTAGGTGTGTAGGGTGCCCCAAGACAAATACAATTGTAATGTATATTTTATTAGCCATACTCAACAGGAAGTGAGTTATTTTTGGTTTTGTGCATTTTGACACGTGTTACATTTTGATGTTTTCCTCCGAGGCAGTTTGTTGGATTCATGTCAGATTTGGTAAACTGGAGGTGCTTGGGCCCTTCATCACTGTTTGAGGCTATATTTAACCTTCAAATATATACAGGTTGTTGTCATTTTGTGCTGTCTGTTCACAACAACATACATGAGTCTTACATCATATAAAATCATAATATGATATTGGACATTGTCAGGAGGACATGACCATGGATTGGTGCAATATTGGTATC
>JAODOF010000018.1:4031461-4048525 GCA_027576175.1 Sciades proops | reverse complement strand
CTGGGATAGGCTCCAGCTTGCCTGCGACCCTGTAGAACAAGATAAAGCGGCTAGAGATAATGAGATGAGATGAGATAATAATGTTGGCTTTTTTTCATGGTATATAAGATATATTCCATTCAGCTACTCGTCTTCGACTCGTTCAATATCATACTAGCTGAATGGAATATATCTGATAAACCATGAAAAAAACCCAGCCAATATTATTTAATTAACAAGCCTGCATGCTCAGAAAAAAAAGGATACTAAGCTGTACCTGTTATCTGTTGCTGGGGTAGTACTCTCAAGCATACGCATTTTGTACTTTTAATATCTATCTATCTATGAAACTATAAAATTGATAAAGTATGTATGTGCCTTTTTTTTTTTTAAAAGGTACACTATATCTACATTTCTAGGAAATTAAAGTTATAAATGATAAGTATACCACACCAACAACATACAGGAAAGGTACGATACAGCACCTTTATTTCTGAAGGTGGCTCGTTCTCTCAGTATCCAGCTACATCCTAACATGAACAAGTACCATGACAAACTTCAGAAAGCTCAGAATTTCAAACACCACAATGAAAATGAGGAGTTTTATTGTACAACGTTTAGAAGTGAAGTTACATTTTGTCATGATGAACACCAGTTTAGCCAGATTTGCAGACCGTAAATATGTGGTTCATATTATATATGTGTGATTGGATGTGTAGTGATTAATAACACAACACGCAAAATAACAAACAATCCAGCAACACATTAGAAGAGACAAAAAAAAATTCCATGATATTTTATTGATCATTTTGAAATTTCAAAGACACATTGTATAAATGTAATTTTTAAAAATAATTTTTAATAATTTCATATTTACAGTATAAGCATGTCGTATAGTGTAAAAATCTTAGGCTCCCTATTTTTTTTTTTAAGTACAGACTAGTTTTTCAGTACAAAATTAAATGTTACCAAAAAAAATAAATGAATCTTTGTATGTCAGTAAAGAAAGCAGCATATTACATAAGAGGCCACTTTACAGACATAAAAACATAATGAAGGCAGCTGGGTTTTGCTGCGAAATTAAGAAGCAGGTGTGACAGTCAAAGTGTCCAGAAGAACTGAGGCTATTGCCTCATTGCTATTGATACTGACTTTGCTTCAGTTATTACAGTTTATTGTTCTTTAAAGTATTTTTTGAATGTAGAAACATTTAATTTCATTATTTCTGAAGGCATCTTTGCTCGGCAGCATTTCTGTGCATGTGCCTAAGACTTCTGGACAGTACTGTATATATATTATATTTACTGAACGTCTGCTTCGTCCCATTGTGGCTACGATAAAGAATAAAAGGAAAGCAGTGAATTTAAAAAGGACCAATTTGCAGAACAAGTTGTACCTATTAGGTTTGTTATTATGGAAGTTATAGGCCTGTGTGTGTGTGTGTGTGTGAGTGAAAGTCTTGGCATGTATTTATATCTTGGTCCCCACAAGGATAGGAATATGCGGCAGTTTTGTCCTTGTGGAGCCATTTGGCTGGTCCTCAATGGACAGTCCTCATAAGGACAGTGAGGCAAATGTGTGTGCGTGTGAGAGAGACAATGAACTCAATCACCTCTTACCTTCTGTTTGAGATGATGAATACACTCGTGTGTGTCTTTGAGTCATCCGTATATGCAGAACTTACCAGATGTGCTTTTCATACGACACACACACACACACACACACACACACACACACACACACACACACACACACACACACAGTCCCTACCATGTGACTTACACACACTGCCTCAGGTGAAAGGGGTAGAGCTACATGACTTATGCATGACTGCAGTGGAAAAGCCTTTACGTCGTTCTGGATGGCTTTTGGGGAAAGTCGTAGGCTTCGGTTAGGAGACCGCGCTGCTTTACATCGGGACAAATTGTGCTAACAGAAGTTTTCAGCAGCACTTAAGGTGTACCAAACCTGGAAAACAAACAAACAAGTAAATAAATAAACAATAGGTACCACCATTAGCATTATGTGAAGACATTATACTATTTTATGACATTATTATTGTACTACACAATAAACGTGATAAAGCTGTACAGAACCGATGCAGATGCGTTACTATCCTTATGAGAACCTTACGGTGACATAATTATTAATGAAGCTAATTACTGATCTGCTGCACCAAAATCTAACTTTAATCTGAACCTCAGTAACCAAAAGGAAATGTTTGGGCTCTTTTAGATTTTTACATTTTTTTTAATAAAAATTTATATTTTTGTAAAATAGCCTGGGGAATAGCTGGATGTCCCTACAAAGTCAAACCTGTGAGATATTCCTTTTCTTGTGTATGTATATATATTCTGAATTAAAAGCAAGTCCACGTGTATAAATTATAAAATACACACACACACTTTATTCTTCAAATTTTACTTTTTATATTTGTATCTTTCACACTCACGAAACATGAGAACCAAAGTTTTTACCTGCATGCTGCACAAGGTGACTTCTTAACTTTCAACTCCTGAAAAAAAGAAAAAAAAAAGATGAACAGGACATGAGTTAATGAGACAATAACACGAAAAGGCAGATCTGTGTTTTTTTTTCTTCAGAGTTCACTTGAGGATGCAGGAAAGCAGATGTACGAGTTCTTCCCTGCCAAAGCTCTCTGTGAGCTCGAGTACAAAGGAAGACCGCAAGCTGAGTAGTGTAGGTATGTGTGTGTGTGTGTTGCCACTCTCTTTCCCCTCACAGTACAACTTCACTGAAGTTCCCACGTTCAGCTGCCAATCACACACCAGTCACATTCTATTTACACAACCACAAACACAGGTTCGCTTGAGGGAAGGTTTCAGCAATATAATCAGAATGAGTGGTGTGTGTGTGTGAGTGAGAGAATGAGTGTCTACAGCAGAAGGTTAGGGCTGATACACCTGCGGAGCATGTTGCCGCTGGCTGGTGGGTTAAAAGTGACGCCAGCTGCGGGTCATATCGAAGCTGTGGCCGCTGGAAAGGCCGAGCTGTGAGACAGAGCCTCATTATCCTCTACAGTGAGAGAAAAAAAAAGCTAGTCGCGGTTCAATAACTCTGAGCAGATAGCACGTTTCCCTGGCAACACCTCCGAAGCAGCTCTGCAGAGATCCCAGAGAGAGGCAGAAAGGGGGAGGGTGAATAAGAGGAAGGAAGGAAGGAAGGAAGGAAGGAGGAGACCTAGACAGTGTTGGGGTTGGAGGCAGTTCTGGGTGACACTTGTGCTCAAACATTAAAGACTGTTAACACACACAAACAGGAGTCGAGTCGAGACCATATACACCTATACACTTTTTTTTTTTAAACCGGGTAATTTACTTCTAATCGTGAGTTTATATGTACATATCTTGGATACACACATTTTCTCCATATTAACTTACATCCTTTAGGAGACAACAGCAGAATCGTGAGGCTCTGGAAATAAAAACCTCACACATAACGATTGTAGGTAATTTGATGGGCACTAGTCAAATACCAAAACTGATCTATCTGTAGAGATTCCACATGAACAAAGATTCCACTTTTGTGACATTCGTGACTTAGGAAGTCAACTTTGGGAAATTCCACTGTCACTCTACTTTTATACTCTTTATATACAGTAAGTGCAAGCTCATTACCATCAGTCATTAGAAACAACAGTGATAGATAGATATAACACTGAGCAGTAACAGTGAAGAAGGTGAGTCCTTTAAGTCTATGAGTACAGTGAAGGAGGCGTGTTCTGTGTCTATAAGTACAGTGAAGGAGGTGTGTCCTCTATGTTTATAAGTACAGTGAAGGAGGCGTGTCCTCTGTGCCTATAATGACAGTGAAGTAGGCGTGTTCTCTGTGCCTGTCAGTACCAGTGATGGAGGTGTGTCCTCCGTGTCTATAAGTACAGTGAAGTAGGTGTCCTCAGTGCCTATCAGTACTAGTAAAGGAGGCGTGTCCTCTGTGTCTATAAATACAGTGAAGGAGGCGTGTCCTCTGTGCCTATAAATACAGTGAAGGAGGCGTGTCCTCTGTGCCAGTTAGTCCCAGTGAAAGGGGTGTAGCCTTTGTGCCAATCAGTACCAGTTAAGGAGGCATGTTCTTGAACCCAAACACAGAATATTGTATTGCAGCAGATAGTTTTAAAAGTATTTTTCATGTATCAGATTGTGACAAGAAGCACAACCACTGAACTACCACACACTGAACGCTAAGACCGCTAACACCAATGCTACTGGCAACGCCCACTGCAGAGCTTTTGTAAATGATCCTAATGTTTCAGTGTAAGGCCAGTATGCATTAAATGGTTGGGTGGCTATAGCATTGTGAAGACTGCAACGGCAAAAATCTGTGGCTGTGGAGCGAATGTTTGGATTGGGACGGAGTCCAATTCTGATTAGAACACACAATCTGTGATTGTGTTCAGGTGACTGTCTGGCCTCCCGCTGCAGTGTCTGGAAATTCAGACATCAGACTCCCCACCTGCTCCCCCCTCCTGTGTGTTCAACACACACACACACACACACACACACACACACACACACACACAGCTGGCTCCTCAGGCTTGGATTGATAAGACTTTGGCAAAGTCTGACATTAACACAGCCTTCGATCGAATGGAAAAACAAGGTTGTAATCCTCTAAATCTGGACATCGTCTCAAACTCCTGAGCTTTTCTTAATCTACTTTCAGCATGTTTCACATGCACAGATGTTAAGTAGAGTTTGAAAGGGACATGAGTTCTTACTTTACCCCCTCCTTGACAGGCTGCTTTAATATAAAAGTCTACTACCATCAGCCTTTCTCGCTTGACATTTAACAGAATTTTCTTGTGGCGTTTCGCAAGACAGGTGAGACGATGGATCAGAACGAGCACCCGCATGCTGCATTTTCACAAAACAATGAAACCATCAAGAAGCTGCTTTAATTTAATACAAATTGCTTTAAATAAGTGTCGTATGAATGCTCATTATGGGGAATTACTGGGTTTCTAAAACTGAACGGTTTTATTACATCCCAGCTCGTGTTTTACTTTTTTGCAGGATTGTTAATTGATTATTTCATGAATGAAGACGGGCCTAACGCAAGTGAGGTGAGCTCAAGGTAAAGCTATATAATGAAAAATAAGTGACCGTGACAAAATGACAAATACTGATGACCTCCCTCAAGGGAACTAATAAAAAATAACAACCTTTTTTTCTTTTAAAGAATGTGTGCTCTGTAATTTATTATGGAACACAGTGCGCTAATCAAGCGTGTTAAAACTGTAGTAAATATGTGAGGGTGACAGACACTCCCTCATAATAAAGTCTCATAAATGAAACATGAGTTAGTTAGCAGATGCGAGTAAAGCAAATCATACAAATCAGCATTTAAAAAGCTTTTCTTTTTACTGCTTATGGAGTCAGTGATTACTGTATCATCAGGATTTGAACCTCTTTATGAAAAGGTCTTTGTGTGTAAAACAAACCAATACACACATATGACCTATATGCCAAGGTATCTCTGACTAAATCTGTAAATATTAAATGCAAGCTGAGTGAGACTGTGCGTGTGTGTGTGTACGCACGTGTGTGTATGTGTGTAGCGCACCAGACCCTTTAAAACACATCAATCCGTTTATTAAACTTTTTTTTTTTTCATTTGCGGTCGCACCACATCCTCTGTATTTAGCTCTGGAGGGGGGTCGAATATTTATAGGACTGTTCAGATGAGCTCTGAAATGCGCTGTGTGTGTATGTGTGTGTGTTGGTGGGGGTAGGGAGAGCGGTGAATTTCATCATTGCCTTGGCGCTGCCAGGCTTCGGCAAGTGTCAGACAGATTCTAATAAAAGTGTCTGGCCCCACGGTGGGCACCGGGCTGGCGCTTGCTGTGCCGCGGCTGACTGCTTGGTATGCGTGGAGCATGGCAGCGCTTCAGCTGTTGCTGGGGGCTCCGTGGTAAAGAGTCACACTGATTAGTTGGCATCGGCCATTGTTCGGTGCGAGACCAAACGGGGGGGAGAAAATACAATTAGAGCCAGAGAGAGATGGTGAAAGAGACAGTGAGACAGACAGAGAGACAGAGAGAGAGAGCGAGCGCATGAGAGCACGTCTGAGGGGAAAAGCGATTGTTTTTGAAAAACAGCATTTCTAATGTGGGTAATTTAGCAAAATTAGATTTTTAAAAGTTGAACACTCCAGGGAAGATGTAACAAAATTAGTCGTAAAACTTAATGAGTTCGGTTCGTGAAGAAAAAGAAGAAGAGCGAGTCCAACTGTACCGAGTGAACCCGGACTGCAGATCTGTTGTTAAATGTCAGGCCACCTTTCCATTGCATGCAGATGCCTGGGTGGCATTAGAGAAATTAACCTGCCATTCGGTTCTGATTGTCTGCACTATTATGAGACGAGGTGTTTGGATTTAATTAAGTGGCAGAAACTGTACTGGGAGTCAGACTTTCTATTAGAAAAAAAATATGAACAATGAACACGTGTTTACTCAATATGTGCAACCCTTTTAAGGACAAGGTGGTGAATAATGAAGGAACACGAGGAATACCAAGCGTAATTGATTGATGTTTAAAATGGAACTGAGGGCTGAAGGATGAGCTGGGTGCCTGGATGAAAAACGGAGATGTTATTTGAATATTACGGAATATTCTTCTATTGAAAAAAAATGCTGATTTTAAACATTATGAGCCTCCTTAAACCTCCTTGTGACTAAGAACGGTGTTTTGCTTTGCGTCTTTTCTCTGACAAGTTGATATTCAATTGAGCTCATTCAGAGAATCGTTAAAGAAATGATCTCTTACTGACTTGAAATGGCGACGAGATAACACGCCAGTAACCTATGCATCTTAACACACGTTAATTTTTTTTTTATGCGTGTTGAGTAACAGAGGTTCGACAACACATTGTGCTGCCTAGTGGCCTGTGAGGGAAAAACACATCAACAGCTAAACAAGTTTGACAAAAAAAATCTTTATTTTAAAGTTTTTTGCAACAATCTTGACAA
This sequence comes from Sciades proops, assembly GCA_027576175.1. Classification (NCBI taxonomy): domain Eukaryota; kingdom Metazoa; phylum Chordata; class Actinopteri; order Siluriformes; family Ariidae; genus Sciades; species Sciades proops. The sequence goes on along the minus strand of JAODOF010000018.1, from coordinate 4,041,558 downwards.
GCGGAACACAGATTCATTATAGAACATGCGGCGCACTGCAAGCTGCATGGAAAAAAAAAAAACGAAGAAAGGCGTTGTCTAGACAGCAAACTGCTGTAACAGCAGCTTTCCGCTAAGTCTAACTGCTTCACCGTCCCTGGTTCATTTTAGTCCCTGTTCCTAGGACATCAGTCGGCGTGCTGTATCGCTCTCCTGTCGCCTCATGAGGAAAGTTCAGAGTTCCGAGTCGCTCTTGCCCTCCGCCCAGGTCCCAAGAGCCTAACCCGTGATTTTGCATTCACTCAGCTCACAAGTTAGGGTCTCAGGGAACAGGAGAAGTACAGCATGGTCCGAAGAGATGCAGGGGTTAGAGTGTGTGGGGGGGAAGAACCAGGATCCTGTCTCTCTCTCTCTTTATCATGCACACACACACATTTACACACAAGCACTCTTTCCTGTATGGATGCTCTTTGTTCAGCGTCCGGCTCTGTTCGTCTCGGCGGGCCAAAGCTCTGTCTGGTACCATACAACACCGGCCCTCTGCAGATGGATCAGGATATCAAAACACACACACACACACACAATTCCCCTCCTCTCCACCCTGATTTTTCACCAGATAACTTGTCCTGCATTCCTCGCTAGTCGCTACAATCCGAACGCTGACCCAACCGGACGAAAGAAGGCAGCATGACCGATAAAGAGCAAACGAGTTTTAAAAAAGAACACGCCTTTTCAGACTTTTTCATTTCTCCGTCAAAAACGCAGCGGCGAGTCCGTGGCACCCTGCTCTGCGCTAACTAGCCTTTGTTGGCTGAGGTAAGCCCCCAGTCAGACGGTCAGTCTCTTTCTTTTTCTCTCTCTCTCTTTCTTCTTTGTCTTCAGAGCCACAGCATTAGTGTGCATCCCTCACCTTGCTGATCTGCTGCAAGAGGCTTGTACGGAAAGGCAGAGGTGCAGCTCAGACACAGAGAAAAGGGGAAGGACTCGGGATTCGCGCCTCTCGCAAACGATTCGGTATCAGCAAAAAAAAAAAAAAAAAGTGTGAGACGCTGATCGGCGGCGGCTGCAGTTCTCCTCCGCTCCCCCCTACTCCCCCCAACCTGCACCCATTTAACTCAGACACACAGTCACTGCGACACCCCCGCCACCCCCCTCCTCCTTCTGACAGTGGAGCGCTCCGTTCTGGACTGAAGTTGTCATTCAGACGTGATCACCAGATCGATCAGCAGAGACGACAGCACCAGCTTTCTCACCACCTTCTTGCTAGTCCCGACATCAGACTGGCCAGGCATCAATTTCAAAAGCGCACGCGCCAGCCAAAATGTTGTTTTTCGCCACGCTTGCACACAAACACACATCACTACCAGACTCCTCCCCCCACAAACAATCAGCCAGCTTCCTCCTCCTCGAGGGAATAGGGAATGAGTGGACGCTGCCGGAAATGAGAACAGCTCGACATGCGCCTTAAACGACCCCTCCTCCCTGCCTCACACGAACACAGGCACGCCGTCAGAGCCGACACGTATGATTTGTCATTTCAGAGTAACGGTTAAAGGTAAGAGGAAAGACAGTGTGCGAGAGAGAGAGAGGGAGGGAGGGAGAGAGAGAGAGAGAGAAAGTGAGTGAGCTATCCCAGACAGAGGCAGGTCACTGAGGTGGGACAGGAGTATGTGAGGTGACGAGGCAGTCGTCTACCTCCAACACCCACTCTCACCCTCACCCCCTGACACCAAATCAGTGCAATCTCTCTCTCTCTCTCTCATCTCATACACACTTTCCCATGCACCCCAATACCGGAAACGGTCACTCACCCCAAAAAAATACCATTCTCAATCTTTTCCCCCAGCGACCCCCTCCCCTTTCGTCTTCTCCTCCAGGTCGCCGCACCTGTCTGGCAGTCTCTCCAGCGCCTTGGCAAGTCTGATATCCAGTCGGCAACAGTGTGCCGCACTACGCGCCCTCCCTCTCCTTTCCTCTCCTCTCTTTCTCTCTCTCTCTCCTCCGTCTCACTCAGTCCATCTCGACTGCTGCAAAGCCTTCCTCCTGCACTGATCAATCCTTTCCTTTAGGGAAAAAAAGGGTTTGCAAAACACATGCTCATACACAAGATGCGCAGCCAGCAGGACAGCAAGCTCGCTGTTGCTACACACACACACACACACACACACACACACACACACACACACACACAAGGTATGTTAAAATATTGAGACCACGTTAAAAACCAAACCAAAAAACGTTAAGCCAGAGCAAAGTGATGCGATCATATCTGGAGAGAAATGCGATCTAAAAGTATGCTGAATGGTTCCAGGATTACAAATTCATATAGCATTAACTATTCAACGAGTTTAAACAGGTTTCAGGTACAAACAAAGCATAAATGACGACGACATTTAGTGGAATGTTGCAGAATGTTCAGGAATAAACTGATCAGCCTCTGGGAAGCATAACTTTTCACACACACACACACACACACACACACAAAGCATAGTGCCATGTGACAAAACCATTGTAGTTCATCAAACAACACTTAAGAAAAAAAAAAGAGAAAAAAAAAAAAAAAGCTCGTGAAATTCTTCGGTCAAAGCAGCAACCAGTCTCTTTTTTTTTTTGAGGAAAAAAAAAAAAAGTAAAGCCCAGTCAGTCATGGAGTCTGAATCAATTCTCGGAGAAGCAGACACATTTGATGAGATGGGATGATGGTTGATTTATCTGTCTGGGAGCGCTTCAGGACGGCCCTGTCTTAATCTCGCAACCTGTGACCTTCTCTCGCCGCTCCCCGTGGCGCAGATGGGGGTCGCGACCCTTACGTTGACAGCCAGTCATTGATTATGTGCTTAATGCAAACACCGCCGATGTCGACCGCACTGCAATGCAGAGCCTGGCGGGCACACACACACACACACAAACACACGCACAGAATGGAGCAGACTAGCTGAGGGGCTGTGGTTCAACCTAATGGCGATCCAAGAGGCGACTTTGCCGATATGAGAGCACACCATGCTGGTTCAGGATGAAGAAGGGTGTCGGAGTGTGTGTGTGCGCGCGCGTGTGGTTTGCAGCAGCGAGGGCTGGTGAAATCAGCAGGGAAACCTTGAAGGAGTGATGGTGATCAATCAACTCTATTACCGCTGTGGCAGTGTCTGGGCCGGTGGCCAAGCTCATGCACACACGGACCGTCAGCAGAGGGCCGCCGTCACACACAATCCAGACAATAAAGCGCAGCTGAGTCCCTACACACACACAACACACATTAGAGACAACCATTAACCCAAGCGCAAACGTGTAAACACACACACGCATGCATGAGCCAGACACCAAACGACTCGTGATGCTCAGCTCACCGCCATTTTGTTGAGAAAAGAGCATTCTTGACACGGTGTGAGTCAACACTTACACGAGGTTGCTACTACAAAGGATAAAAAAAAAGAAAGAAAAAAAATTAGCACTAATTTTCTACACCCTTTGCACTGAGAAACTCTGCACTATTTATTCACTGAAACATATCAAGATGAACACAGCTAACAGTCGAGGGTTGTCTCAATATATCGATATCGCAAATATCAGATCATTCCCAGGTATCGTCAAATGTAAAGAATTCACTTTAAAATGGGTTAAGATAGATTTGAACTCACACGCACGGTGCATCGACGTATCCGAGAAAATCCTAACATCGTTTATCGTGAACAAATTTGACAGTATATACAAGGATGAGTCAAACGAAAACCTTCGCATGTCTGCATTGTCTATTACAAATAGGTGTCACAAATGCGTATCATTTTCCTACATAATCTCCATTTTGTTCAATGTGCAAAAAAATATGTTCCAGCGTTATAACAACAAAAAAGAAATCTTAGCAAATTAAAATATTGCTCGCGTAGTTGATTTGACAGAATAGTTCTCATTATGAGATTCAAACCATTAGTAAAAAACTTTTTCTCGACATTTTACTCATTTCAGAGAAATCTCCTTCTATTCGCAGGTAACTGAAGTTAAAATCATGTCAATTTCCAGCTTGGATTTAGTTTAAAAAAATGCAGAGACACAGGTTTAATAATCATAAATCATATTTGCTTGATAATAATCTCATGAAGAAAAACATTATTTAAATCTACCTATACTGAAGATGATTGTATGATTTATTTATATGTATATAATTGCTATATTGTTATTTGCTGTGGTGTAAAATAAGTAGTATCCAACTAACGAGTAAACAGACCCGAGAGCTCAAAAAGACAAGACGTTGATCCAGAAAACTCTGCATTCTTTCTTTATCTGAAAGAAAAAAAGCCGTCAATCCAAACATGAGCCGAAATGAAATCTGGAGAAATCCGTGTTGTAGCGCCATCAGCATGACATTGGTTTAATGAAGGATGAAGGCTAAGATAATGTTGAATAATAATCTTCAAGAAAACAGCAAATGAATGAACGAGTAAAACAAACACACAAGAGAGTAGTGACATGGAGTAGGGGGTTGTGTGAGTCTCTCTCTCTCTCTCTCTCACACACACACACACACACACACACACACAAAGACCAGCATTAATGACCATCGTGTCTGGTCCCTGTAGATGACAGTCCAGTCTGCAGCCGCTGATCAATCCCATCGATTTGTCCCAGAGGTCAAAGGTCACGGGTGTATTGATGGGAGAAAGTGCTTTACGCAGCAAGGCTGGTCCTGACTCCAGACAGATCAATGATGCCTCAGTCATGTACATCATATGCGTATTTATTTGCCATCAAATAATAGGATTTGGGCATTTTATTACCCGGTCTGTCTCTACACAAAAACCAGCACGGTGTATCGAGCACCTCGGCTGAAAACCAGCTCACTCGTTCACTCGCTGCAGACTTTATCACCACCAGTGATGCTCAGGTCATGTTCACTGATATTCTGGACTTGGACGGGTGAAGGGCAGCAGGCTAAGTGTTCAATCTCACACACACACACACAAACAAACAATCAATTACATATGAGAATGTGCGACTGATCCAATGCACCTACAAATAATCCATGCATGTATTGAATTACGTTAAAACACGCTGATGAGTTATGAGGAAAATGAAGGTTATCAATAAAGCTTCAAAGCTCGACATGTTCTGCCATGTTTTGTCCAGAGAATGGCTTTCCTGCACTTATGAGACACAGACACAAATCAATTCCTTACACTTTCTTCACAAATGTTTTTAGCATTGTAAGAAACGTGATGATTTTCTTTTCCGTTTTTCTGCCTGTCCAGACTCTTCTTTTGTTTGATTTTCTTACATTTAAAAGTTATTAACCGTATCATGGAAAAGGAAAACATGGAATATGATACACAATAAGGAGGGTGAATAAGGAAAGTTTAGATCTTTACTACGCTGAGACCCTATAACTTTCACAACCAAAAAACAAAACAAAACAAAAACACGAGTGAATGTCCAAAACTCAGTGTCCAGGTCTGAGAATGAAGACCTTTTAAAATAAAAACAGACCGACATCAGAAATGTAGAAGTGTCGATAGGAATGGCTGGTATGAGAAAAATATCATATCGTGATCATTTTCTGTGATATTTCTCTTGCTACTTTTTTAAATCTAAACAAAAACAAAAAATAATTTTTTTCTTCTACAGAATTTAATCTTCTAACACTGAAAAGAGGTAAAATAAAATACATATTTTTATATTCTAAAATTTATATTTTACAATGTTATTTATTGAGCTTTATCCAGTCAAACTACTGTAATAACTAAAAAAAACAGAAAATGAAATGTATATTAAAAGATTTCCTGATGTTCACAATAACTAAGAAAAGTGTATTGTGGTATAATGTATCACGATCTTGCTATTATATCGTCATATTGCCGACTTCGAGCAGTAGATATCTTAATTTTTTTAAGCAAAACTGGTCATATAGAAAAGAAGAAAAATAAAAGCTGCATTTCGTAAGAACTCGTAAGAAACATTTTGTAGGTGCAAGAACCCGTACAAGTTGGTGAATAGTTTGAGAACATTTCGAATGAGATATTTAGACATTTCGACTGCCTGATGCTAATGTTAAAATACTGTCCTGTGTACACTTGAGAATTATGGGATAATTATGAATTTTTAATTTGATTCTGGTTTTCATTCAAAACCTGTCACATGATTACGAATTCAATAAAAAGGACGGATTTTTTTTTCCAAGTCCAGATCTGTGCAAGAAAAGTATATATTTTTTCTTTTCCTCAAATCAATTAAGAAAGTCCTTTTTCTTAAAAAATGAGAACTCTGGTATGGTATGCTATTAAATCCTCATTAATATCCGAGGCCATTCCTTTGCATACACTTGAGAGGTGCGGATTCGCTGAAGCCGACGATGGAGTGAAACAAAAGTGTCCTCTTTCCTGCCCTATCTAATCCTGTAATTTATTTGTTCAGCTATCACATAAATCGAAGCCCAGCTGTAACCAATGAGTTGTAGCTCGGCTAGCCACGCCAGCTGGATCTGATTCTGCTGAGGCGGCGGGATTTTTTTTTTTTTGACACGCTTCGCTGTGCTACATCTGGAGGAACCATCAAGGTTCAGGGGGTGAGGACAAAAACTGACTCTTAAAACAAACTTCTGCAAGTTCACCTCTCAGTGTCTGCCTAGTTTTAAGCACCAGCACCGAATTTGCAAAGTGAACAGCTACTTTTCGGTTTACCCAGAAAAACCCTGTGCTTCCATAGTAAAACGCCAGCTCCACTGGAAAAAAAAGAAATAAAAACTTTCCTAACATCAGATTTAAGTGGAATAAAGATCCGCGATGATAGATGGAACAGCTAAGCTGAGTCCAAAGAGGAGGGAGTTAGACGTAAAGCCAGGGATTTGGTACTTCTTCTGTCACGCAGCACATCCAGTCTGATCAGTGTCAGGATTAAAAAAAATGTCAGAATTTGCACAAAAGCAACTTGCATGTACACAGGAATACAAAAAACCCCCAACAACTAAAAAAAATAATCTTGTTGTAGGTTGCAACATATAAAAACATAAAACATGGCCGACAACAACTTGAGATACTTCTTGAGAAAAGTTGTCAAAATTTGAAAAGTTTCAGATTAGAGAAGGATGAGATGGCAAAAAATATCCCGACAACACTTAAATTAAAAAAAAAACTTGAAAGACCTCTTCACAATTTACGTTATGTAAAGTTTTTCTGAAGTTTTTTCAATCACTGGCCAAGACGTTTATAAAAATTAAAAAACAAAAAAACAAAAACAAAAGCAGTTCACGATCAAAATGAGGGAATAAAACAATTGGTACAATGAGTAATATTTCCGAGTGAGTAACAAATTAATTATTAAAGCAACGACACCGGAGATGATCAAATTCCCAGCTGTATTTTTACGAAAAGTTAGAAAAGTGAAGTTAAAGTGAAAGGTGGAGTAAGTGCTTGGAGGTTTTCATTACAGAAAATCCAACAAAATTAGTCTGACTTGTTAGAATTCCGACACATTTATTGTAATCTCATGTTGGACATCGTGTCAGTGGGACAAGGAGCATATTAAATCCAGTCTGCGTTCATGAATCAAACCTGCATTAATGCAACAGACTATTTGTTTGTGCTTTAATTAATAGCTGTTAACTCCGATTTTACCCGACTGGCTCTTTAGAAATACACAGTAACAAAAAACAAGCCATGTGAATCTGGTGTTCAAGTTGCCTCTGGAGCAGAAAAAGAAGCTATGGATGTAAATCTCCTAAGGCTTTTCCTGAGACAGTTCCAGGAGAAACCTAGTCACTGAGTTACTGAGAATCACAGCAATAAAAAAAACCCCAACAAAACACACACGAGGCACCAGTATTTATGTAATGGATTTACCTGTAAATTCCACATCTTTTTCACTGATCTCTCCTCAGATTCAATTCATATTCATCATTGTGTTTCTGCCGCCCGAGTTTTCAAGTCAAAACACTCATTTACGACGGCTCACCGCGTTGATGAATGATTCTCAGTGACTCACGCTCCTAAATCAATTTCGCTCACATCGACAGGTCTTACTTCATGACAGTGAAACGACGCGGCAGATTTCAGAACCTCCTCCATATTTTCTCTCCTCTCCGGTCTGCTCAAATGTGCTTCACAAGCAATGGCGTGCAGCCAAAGCAACCCAGTGTCCTCGTTCTGCAGAGACAGCGCCTGTGTCCTGCTGAGCGGCAGAGGGAGGAATGAAGGTTCGGGACGAATCATTCTGTATGCCTGAGCGCATGCTATAACACATACTCTGTGTTTTCCTCTGAGTGACGCGAGACTGTATATCAAAGACGCGCGACACTGCAGAGACCGTAACACAGAGACCTTTCCCATATGGTACGGTTTCAACATTACGTTTCGTACATCCTGTTTAGGTCTGGATTCTGTCTGTAAATCACTGGTTTGGAGCACTGGGTAAAATGTCAAGGCCTGGTGGGATGGAGGAAGCCTTCACTGAGGCTAAGCAAACACACAAGGCAGTGAAGGATGAAAATGGCTCCCTCATGTACACAGGCTTGGTGCGTGCTGATATCCAAACGCCATTTTAACACGGTTTGTCATATCATTGCTAACAATGATGTGTGGTTTGGTGAAAGAATTAAAGGAAATGCAATGCGGCCCTTAAATTTGGACAAAGTTTAAGTTTTCTGTTAAATCTTTCATTAGCGACGCCACATCACGATCGCTGAAAAAATCTAACACAGATAATATATATGTGTATGTGTGAGTATGTGTATGCAGTTATGATGATGAAATGATTAGGGTTGTGTCTTATAGCACAGGGATTCAGGAACACACACACAGTCACTGAAAGACAGAGTGTCCTAATTTTGCAAGTGTCTCAAGTCTGTGTTGTCAAATAGCAAGCACGTTAAACAGAAAAATGGTTGATGCTCCAGTTCGAACCAAAAAAAACCACAACACCGCTCTGTCAAATTATTGTGTAATTTGTACTTCAATTGCACAATCGCAGCTTGGCCTATTTACTTTTTATTCTAGACATTTTGAAAAATGGAGTAATCGAGCAAAATGAAGTAAACCACCTTATCCTTGTTCATTATACCTGTAACTGTATTTCACACACATCTTCTCGATCATTGCTGATAATGTGTTTTGGGTGTTTCAGGAACAAAAAAAAAAAGTCCAAACAAAGATAAGGCAGCGTGTCAGCAGGGCTCCAAGATTACTGAGGAAACAGGAATCATCTTTTTTTTTTTGTGGCTCAGTTCTGTATGGAACAATATATGTACATTCACTAGCCATTTTATTAGGAACACCTGCATACCTGGGTCATGCTGCACCCACTTTCGCCTCAGATTTCTGTTCTTGGCTGACAGGAGTGGAATCTGATGCTGTTTTCTGCTGTTGTAGGCCATCCGCCTCAAGGTCTGATGTGTTGTGCAAACTGAGATGCTTTTCTATTCACCATGGTTGTAAAGAGTGTTTATTTGAGCTACTGTAGTGTTCCTGCCAGCTCGAACCAGTCTGTGGTGGGTTCCCCAAAAGCCTCTTAACGTTAAGAGCATCTTAACTAAGAGAGAAAGTGTTCATTGTGCTGCTCGCGCTACCATTTAATGATGATCTTTGTGCTACGATGCTTTTGGGAAACTCGTCACTGGTCATTCTCCTTTGTTGACCTGTGTCATCAGCAAGGCGTTTCTGGTTGCAGAATGACTGTTCACTGAATGATTTTTGCACCGTTCTTTTGTAAACTCTACAGACTGAGCAGTTTCTGAAATACAACCATGCCATGGTCAAAGTTACTGAGGTCACATTATTTTCTCATTCTGGTGTTTGATGTGAACATTACCTGAAGCTCTTGACCTGTATCTGCATGAGTTTATGCATTGCACTTCTGCCACACGATTGGCTGATCGGATAACTGCATGAATGTACAGGTGTACAGGTATAGGAGAAAACTGGTATTGAAAAAAAAAGAAATGCACGTCTTCTAATACATTTATTCCTGGTTTGTTTGGTAACAGGGAATTTAATATTCAGTACACAATATTTAGTATTTATTTTGTGACGAATTTGATCTTTCTCACTATAAGCAGGCATATGGGTCTCATCTCATCTCATTATCTCTAGCCACTTTATCCTGTTCTACAGGGTTGCAGGCAAGCTGGAGCCTATCCCAGC
>JAODOF010000018.1:3804671-3815598 GCA_027576175.1 Sciades proops | reverse complement strand
CCTCTCTCATCTTTTTAAGTGGGAGAACTTGCACAATTGGTGGCTGACTAAATACTTTTTTGCCCCACTGTAGCATAACACGTTGTGTATTTCCTGTCAGTTGGCGTCAGTGATTAGGGACTTTTTGTCAAGTAACTTGCCCATTCAAGCTTAAATCTTAATCGGAGACAAGTTGGCTCATGTGTTCCATTTTAAACAAGCTCTGATTCAAATTTAAAAGCCTCAAACCACATAGTAGCCAGTCATTTCCCATTAGTTGGAGACATTCTTTTTCGTCTTCCTCTGATGAGGCCACAGCAAACCACTACATCACAAGCGTTGCCAAATCTTTTCAGGGGAAAGGAGCTAATGTTGCTCAAAAAAGTCACTCGAATTCACCTGCTGACATTATTGAAGACTAATTTGCATATTTGCTGAACCATCCTGTTCATTTGCATCTTAAATATGTGACATGATGAAGACAGGTTTTTCTTTAAACCGTTTTATTATGGAAAGAAAAATAAGATTTGGCATGGCATCACAAACTATTTATGTATTTACAAAATACTGTAGGTTCTATCAAGAAAAAAGACAAATGGCTTGTATCACTGTAAATATCACCAAGAAGTGAATTTATGTCGAAGAATGAAGTGTGCAACTGTGACAAACAGTGGTGATTAGTTGTGGGTTCCAGTGGTGATCACTGATTGGTTTTGGGGACCAGTGGTGATTAGTGAATTGTTGTGGGGTCCAATGGCGATCAGTGATTAGTTTTGGGGACCAATTGTGATATTGATTAGCTGTTGTTGCTAGTTTGTCACTTAGCACTCTTTTGAAATAAAGCCACGAAAGGGATCTAGCTCCAAATCAATCCATTGACAACTACAACATCTTCACCTCATCCTTGATGCCTCCATTTAATTTGACCAGACAAAACCAATGCTTTCTTTACTTAATAATCCTCGTTGTTTTATACCAGTTCCCTTCATTTGAAGGACATCTAAGAACCTCTTACTCTTCTGAAATGCCATAAATACTCTAAATTTCCAAACGTTTCTTTCAGGTACAGCAGATTATCAAGTAATAGGATTCCTGGAACTCACCAATCTGCTAAAGAAGCAATCAAGAATTGGACAAGCCTTCCATGGCCACAGAAACTAATGAGTTAAATACTCAACGACATTACTGCAGTACTGACCTTCCTTTCTGCCTGCAGGGTGGTGAGGACAAGGCACATGGGACTCTCCAGAAGATCCACAAACTGGTGAAGAGCAGTGTCAAGGAGAGCAGAAATCCTCCAGACACCAATGGTAAGGCCTGTTAATGTGTCAAGTGTCAAAAAATATACAACATGGTATGAAATCAGAGCATATGTTTGAAAAAAAAAATCTAATATAAGCACTTCCATCTGGTTATGATGGTGTTTAAAGAAGATGTCACAGTCATAACCTGCATAGGACTCTCTAAAAAGTCTGAGAAGAAGCACAGGAAAGAGTCTAACCTGCAGTGTGAGACAGGAAATGAGAAGGACATAACAGAAATGGAAGGCTTGTGGAGCCCTGGACATTTCCACCACCACTGGAGCTCCATGGACGCCTGTTCATTCTGGGAATCGTCCTACCACACCTGCCACAGATCTACAGCTGATCCATGGCTGTATAACATTAACTTCACTCTTCCCCGAGGAACCGATCGGCACCGGTACGAGGAGCTGATCCATGATTTGGACCTCCTTCGGATGGAGTATCCACCCCTGAGAGTCATCCGTTCATTCACTGACCTGGACATGACTAACACTATGGTGAGTTATTATTATTATTATTATTATTATTATGGTGGCCTTGATAGTGTAACCTCGTCAAGCTAATATGTCTTATACGAACATTTCACGAAGGTGATCATATGAAATGGTTCCTGATTAGTTCCCAAAAATGAGAAAGTGATGACAAGTGAACAAGATCTCATTTCCATGATGCTAATCAGATTTCATTTGCTAACAGGTGCACTTTAATACTGCTGTCTGTACAAACATGTCAGAGATATTCACATATGAACCTGTTTGTCAGAAGCAAGAAAGAGCAAGATCAATTAATTTGCTACTATTGATAATCTAATCAATCTTGATAATGTAATTAATGTACTTTAAATATGGGCAAGACATGACTTTGATGCAATCAGTTAAAATGACGCAACATAACAGACATGCATTCTTGGTCAACCACCTTCCTGTGCATGACCTGTGTGAAACAGGTTCCTGAAACACACTTGCAGTAGATTTACACGGTAATCATCTCTCACACTCTTACACTCTCTATTGCGAGCTCTTTGACCAGGCATACGAGCGACACATCCTGTATACAGATGAGGAAGTGTGGGCTCAGCCCTGTGTGTGTGTGTGTGTGTGTCTGTGTGTGTATACAGAGGGTGCCTGACAAGTGTGAGTGCGTGTAGTGTGTTTGGTCATGCATAGGAAAATTTGTTCCTGAAGACAAATAACGTGTTTTAAGAGTCATGCTTCAGAGGAGAGCTTCAAATGCCTCAGAGAAACCAAGGAATAAGCCAAAGGTAAAAAGGAAGATTAACTATATAATAAAAAATATTCTGTCAGCGCTAATCAACAGTGCACATTGTAACATTATCACAGCAAATGGAATTGTGCAAAAGGAATTTTTAAGTCTCGATATTGTTTCAAATCTTATCTGAACTACTTTGCAAGAAAATGAGTAATGATTATAAAATTATTTTAAATGACTTTTTATGGCCTACAAGATAAATGACAAATAATGAGGACAGTAAAACTGAGTACTGAGCATTGAAGGTAATAAAAAACGGAATTTCTTTTGTCCAAAACAGAACAGGTTTGAAAACAATGGCAAATGTCCAAATGTTCTTTTTTTCCCAAAAAATAGGATAGGTTTAAAAAAAAAAGAAAGAAAGATACAACAAATGTCCAAAAGTGTCTTTTTTTTTTTTGAAGAGCAGGTCTGGAAAAAGCCAAGTTTCTTTTTTCATGTTTTTCTTTCTTTTTTTTTAAAGGTGTCCTTCAAAACAAAGTAAAAAAGACCACTGTCTAAAAGTATATTTTATCCTTTTTTTGCAATGTTTTCCTCCAAAATTGATTAAGTTTTTTAAAAAAATAAGACAAAAGATTATTTTTAGTCATAACTCAATTTTGACTGAAATGTGTGCCTGCTTTTGATATTAGTACAAAAAAAGTGACAATTTTATTTCACCCTAATTGATAATTTGACCCTAGTCCTGCAATCGTTTCACATTTCACCTCTGTCTTTATCAGCGTTCTTACAGCTTTGGCAGGTTCGACACATTCAAAAATCAGTCCAAGCCGGAGGAACAGGAAAGAACCTTGGTAAATGTTTCAATCTGCATTGCTGCTTATAGAAATGAAGATGTAAAGAAGTAATAATCATACAGATTATGAAACATGTCATGTTGTACAGTACTGTGGTTTATTCTGACGGGTGACCTTTTCCAATTTCACACTTTTTTAAACTCATAGGGACAGGGTGCTGATGGCGAATCACCTGAGGGCGATCATATCAGAGGGGGGTTAGGGAAGAAGATGAAATCCATCTCAATGACCATGCGCAAGAAGATGGGGAAGAAATACGCCAGAGCTCTGTCAGAGGAAACAGTGAGTGCTGAAGATGAAAGCAAATGCGTGGTTTGGTTTTTTTTCTGCAGTGTCTGCTTTTTTTGGCATGTTTTGTGTCAACCTATCACTGGAAAGCATCTAACCACTGATGTGACAAAACAGGTGTAAACGTGACCTATCAAGACGTGCACCGACAACTTTTTATTACTTTATTTTTTATTTTTTAATGGTAATGTTGAAATAAAAAAGTGTGTTCTTCTTCAATAGACTGGCATTACAACTATTTACGAGAACCAGCAACTCAGGAGCAAGGAATAAAACACTTAGGGGCGTGCTGTTATAGGAAAATAATCAACAACAGGGTGGTGTGCCAAAGTTTCCACCCTCAGGTTGATTATTTTCTGACTACAACATGTCCAAAAGTGTTTATTCCCCTTATACCAAAGCAATTAGCCATAATTTACAAATGTTATTTATTCAATAAACACTTTTATCAATTTATAGTTGTATTGAACGTCGTGTAACTTATTCCGAAGACATTCCCGTATAAGCTACATCTTTATATGACTGCTACAAAGCTCTTACACTTCCAAAAATTCTAGATAAGAGTCTCCTCACAAATATCTGCTACCACTGAAAACATCGTAACAGTGTATTAGAACAAGTGCACTGATATAAACCTGCAATTTGAAGCTGCACGACTGTCACTGAAAAATCAGTCAACACATTCTAACCAATCAGATTTGAGAATACAGCAGCGCTGAGGTGCAAATGTGGATAACACACACTTCCAAAATCTGATTTAGTATACACAGCAAGGCAGCGTTTGTGGATTATAGACCTGTAAGAACACCCCATTCCTGAGTAGACTGGACGTGTGGAATTGGTATCTCCAGTACTATGTAGAATAAATGCACCAAAAAATAGTTTGTTATTTGTAATAGCAAACAGCTTGGTAAATTTGTGGTGTGTTTTGTACAGGGGGAAGGTGTAGATGGAGGCCAGGAAGCTGAAGGAGTGGCGAATGCAAGTGAAACGCCAACCAAAGACTGCACAAAGTCCAGTAACTCAGTGGAAAGTCTCTTCAGTCTCCACAGTGGACAAAGCTCCTCCAGTAGTAAGCTTCGTACACAGATATCCGCCTCATTTGCCTTCTCAAGTCCTCCATTTTTCAATAATGTGGGATTTGTTTGCCGTATTTATCACACTTAAAAATAACCGTACACCTGAATACTGATCTAAGAAAATCTTTCAAGCTTTTAACTGTTCTAAGAACTGGTAATAGACTATAAAAGCTTTTGACAAATACTGCAAACGGATGAACTCCTGATACAAAAAGTGCAAAAGTTTGTGAACCCTTAGGATAAAATGAAGCAGATAAATGCATTGAATTTGACTGGCTTCATAGATGTTCCTCCATGTCACAAAATTGGTTCCAAAAATGGTTAAATAAGCAGTGACATCACTAATAATAAAAAAGAAGTACACTTAAGTACATGTTTGCATTTTTGTTTCCGAATATGTTATAAATAATTCCTAATAGCTTGCGTGTCCATGTTTGATCTTTATAAGCACCTCCACCCTCTTTCATATCCTCTGAACAGCTTTTAGATTCTCTCAGCTGTGATGATCTTCATGGTATCACTGTTCTAGAAATTCTACACTAACTGCCTTTCTGTAGAATACACTCACATTTATCAAATGTGTATCTTTTTTCTAGAGAATTAGTACAATATGACATTTTCCCCTTTGTGTCTATTTAAAACTATATGGTGAGGGGAGGGAAAACTTTTGCACCACTTGTATTTGAGGCATAAAATACTATTCTGCTTAAATAGCCAGGAAATAACTCTCTATAAGATCACCGATGGGCCAGTTGTAGCTCAGTGTTAGGAAGTTAAAGGCCTTAAGTCTCAATTGCTCAGTTTTATACTTGGATTCGAGTCTGCCTCCAGAAGCATCTCCTAGTTTATTTATTGTGCCATTTTGCTGGTTGTTAGGTGGCATCATCAGTGGCTCTGAGAGCTCGTGTAATAGAGACAGTCTGAGGCTGGAGGAGGAAGTCCCCGACAACATCCAGTTCTGTGGCAAAGCAAAAGTTCACACTGATTTCCTCCCGAGCCCATACGATACCGAGTCTCTAAAACTCAAGGTAGGCAGCACATTCATTTATTCTAATAACTCTAATTCACTGTAACGACCCTGAAATGGATATCCCAGTCACCCAGACCACCTAATTAGTGACTATAGCAATACAGTTCTAACATTTATTTTAAAAATATCTCCTGTATCCTCCTATATCATATACATGATGTAAGTAACATTGATGGAAATACTACAGACCTTTCTATTGGATTGGGATCTCTCAGAACATAAGTTTTAACCGATCATGATATCTCAGCATCATATCAGAGTCTTTAAAACTTCTAAATATTCTGTTACCTCAGGTCGGAGATATGATCGACATCATCAGTAAGCCACCCATGGGCATATGGACAGGCATGCTGAACGGCAAACTGGGCAACTTTAAGTTCATCTACGTGGACGTCCTGGCCGACGAGCCTGCTCCAGTGTACAGGATGGGAAACCACAGGAGAAGCAAAAGACCTCGACCCAAAACCCTCCAGGAGTTCCTCGAGAGACTGAACCTGGAGGTGGTGCTTTATTTCTTTAACCGTATTGCAATTGCTAGTTTGATCCAAGGAAACTGGGAGAGTACATAAACACTGCATTAGAAACTAAGCTCATGAGACAGAAAATTAGTAACAGGTCAATAATCACAGTAACCACAAAGCAGCTTTTGTGAAAGAAGAAAAGAGGAAGACCCCTTGAGAAGAACCAGACTCAAATGGGGAATCTAAAGGGAACTGGACCTCTTTACACTGGATAGTGGGGTTAGATTTCATTTCAGTACACAGGTGTAGGAGAGTAAAGACAAACAGTACAAAATGTGTTGAAAGGACGTATGTTCAGAATATGAATAAGAATCCTGAGATGAGTGGCAGGAGAGTCTTTATGATTATAGCAGCAGTTCTTAGATCCAAATGTACAGTATCTAAGCAAGGGAAATACTTGGGCATGAAGACTCACCCTTGCTTCATTTGGAAGGTAATAACTCTAATCCCAGTTCCTGTTAGTTTTAGCCTGCTAATGTACTCTTCCAATTCAGCTAGAGTTTGAGGGTGCCATTATTTACACACATATTGAACCATCCACTGAAATCTTTTTCCACGACTTTTATTTGTCCTTTTTCTATTTGTCCAACTTCATGACATTGTACAGAAAGTTGCTACTGTCAGTGGACATAACACATTTTTTTTTAAGTTTATCAGTCTACGTTATCATTGCCTACTCACTAACGTCCTAACATACCAATGAGTCGTAAGCAAAATGTTACTTAACATTAAATTAAATATGACCTCATGATAACCTGGAGAATTTTACACTTCATTTGTTACGCAATTACTTTGAAACTTTTGAATCATCAGTCATTTTTTTTTAATCATTGGGTATTTCTCAATGTTAAAACGAACACAAACATAGTTGAGTGCAAATGTTTGTATCCCCCATGGTAACAAGCTGTACTGTTTAATGTAAAATATCAACAGAATAAAATGTTTAAAAAGAAAGAAAGGCAGTGTGTGACACGTGAGAAGTTGTTAAGAAGAATGCACTATGAAAGAAGTTGTTGTGATGAAGGGGAAAAAGGACATGCTAGGTATTAGAGAATGTCTAGATCATATTTAGGAACAAAAATGTAAACTGAAATATTTTAGTTTTGAACATATGCTTTTGACCATTTCTGTTCTAGCATCTGTGAAACTGAACAAACTACATGCCTTGTTGCTAAAACAAATTTCTTTATCGACTTTAATCTACATTTAGTCAAAAAAAAACATATGCAAACTTTCCACTTGACTGTTTTTTGGTGAAAAAAAAAAGGTTTCCATATGAAAAAGGACCAAAACCAAAATCAGTTCATCTGTAGTTTTAAAACCAACAGCCAATAGAAAACATTTTCAGGTTCACCAAATGATACAAATCTAAACCTTAATCTAAATTAGCATTTTGATAAACAGGTCTGAGCTTTCACTCAGTTTATCACAGATAATTGAGATAAATGAGAAAAACATCACTAATAAGGGAAGTTACGTTTGACTGGGGTTTCAGCTTCAGATGAAAACGTGTGATAACGGCTGTCAAAAGATATAAAAGGTGCTTGATGTGATCTAAAAACTGTGAAATCCTTTTGTCCATCTTTTCCCTGCAGGAGTTCACGTCCTCCCTGTTGCTCAACGGTTATCAGACGGTAGAAGATCTGAAAGATCTGAAAGAGCAGCACCTGATTGAGCTGAACGTGACTGATCCTGAGCACAGACACAAACTGCTGGCGGCCACTGAGTGTTTACACGACGCGGAGTGTGAGTGGCACATGCATACAGTTAGCTCATCAAACGGTACACACTGAAAGTCTAGCATAACAACAAAAACAACAAAGCTACAAAAATTGGCCTTTGTTGAAAATTTCACAGAGATTGCCAGAATAGTTTTTGACTCCAGCACTTTATGTTGTGACCTACAGTCACTTGTCTACAGATGAGCTAGCTAAAACGCTAACCACATCAGAAACACCTTTTCTCTTCTCAATCAGTTAAAAAGGCTATTGCTAACAGAAGGCTAAATGAGTCCACAAGTTAACAACAGTTACACTTCAGATTGCCTACACAGCATTACACAGTAACCATACACCTATTTTCATCTATTTTTGTCTATTGGAGGAGTACACAACTTGTTCACCTAACTATTCTTGTTAGCCTACCACAAGACACAATAACTACACCTCAGTTCGCATAAACTAGCACACCATAATTACACTGTAGTTAGGCTAATACAAATGTGAGTGCGAATGGTTGTTTGTGTTAGCCATGTGGTGGATTGGTGACCTGCCCAGGGTGAACCCCGCGTCTCGCACAAAACCCTCTGGGATTGCCTCCAGCTTCCTCGTGATCATGATGGATAAGCTAAGCTGGATAGACTAATACACAATACCTACATTTGTACAGTTACTTATACAGTTAGCTACAAAACGGGAGTTTGCAACAATAAATGAGTCCACTAGTTTACATTAGCTACACTTCAGTTAGCCTACTATACTACACAACAACTAAACAACTCTGAGCCTCTTTCACCACAAAATTTATCTTTCAGTTTGTCTAGTACAGCACACAACAGCCATTCGTCTTAGCCTACCGCAGGACAGTAATTACACTTCAGTCAGCATAAAACACAAAAATTACACTTAATTTAACCTGAAACACAATAGCTACACTTCAGTTAGCATAAAACAAATCATTACCCTTTAGGGAGGCTACAACAAAATAATTATACTTCAGTTAGTGTAAAACAAATAATTACCCTTCAGTTAGCCTACAACAAAATAACTACACATCAGTTAGCATAAAACAGTTAGCCTACAACAAAAGAATTATACTTCAGTTAGCATAAAACAAATAATTACCCTACAGTTAGCATAAAACAAAATAATTACCCTTCAGTTAGCCTACAACAAAATAACTACACTTCAGTTTGCATAAAACAAACAATTACCCTTCAGTTAGCCTACACCAAAATAACTACACATCAGTTAGCATAAAACAAAATAGTTAGCCTACAACAAAATAATTATACTTCAGTTAGCATAAAACAAATAATTACCCTTCAGTTAGTCTACAACAAAAGAATTATACTTCAGTTAGCATAAAACAAAATAATTACCCTTCAGTTAGCATAAAACAAAATAATTATACTTCAGTTAGCATAAAACAAATAACTACCCTTCAGTTAGCTACAAAATAATTAGCCTTAAGTTAGCTTCAGTAGCCTACAGTAGAATTACTAAACAACAACTTTATGTCACCTACCACAGTACAATAGCTGACAAGTTTGGTTTACATCCTGTGCACCTGTTTTACTTTCTAAATAAAGAAATTATTTATACAGTTGTGACTCTGTGCTCAGATTAGATTCCTCTTCCAGCACCTTTATCAGTGTGAAGAAAAACATTCTCTGAGGGACACATGCAGAGTTAAACCCATGGGCTCGCAAGTTAATTAAGCACAATAAGTTCAACTGATTAAATAGAGCTATTATGGGGTTTAAAGTTAGGATTTTAACCAGGAATCATCCTCTGTATATATACAGTACTGTGTAAAAGTCTTAGGCACACTATTTCTTTAGTACAAAATTTTACAAACTATGAGTTTTCCCAGCACAAAATTAAATGTTACAGAAAACAATTTGTATGTCAGTAAAGAAAGCAATATATTATGTAAGAGACCCCTTTTCAAATAAAAAATGCATAATGAAGACTACTGGGTTTTGGTGCAAAAATAAGAATCAAGTGTGACAGTCAAAGTCTCCAGAAGAACTGTGGCTGGTTCTGTAAGATGCTTATTAAAACTTACAGCAAATTTCCTAAAAACCGTACAAATTGTACCTGAGACTACTCTTTTTTTAAAGCAAAGGGTCATCTCACACCAAATATTGACTTTATTTTGAAATAAAGTAAATTCTACAATAATGTATATTTCTACATTGGCTATGTTTTGTTTTGTCACTATCGAATATTATTGCTCTCTACTGGATTTTAAGATGTATGGTATTGTTGAGCACAGACTTGTGCCAAGGCCAAATGCAGTATCTCGCAAAGTTAGTGAAAGAGAAGCTAAATTCATGTATCTGCCCCATGACTCAGATCTGCTCCAAAATTTCATGGGATCTTCCTTAGCCCATGCTACACCCTTCCACCAAGTTTTGCGCAATCCTGCTTACAGACAGACAAACAAACAGACAAACAAAGTGCACTGAAAACATAACAACCATGGCGGAGATAATTAGCTGGTAAGTTTTTACTGAGTATCTTGCAGAACCAGCCACAGTTCTTCTGGAGAGTACGACTGTCACACTTGCTTCTTACTTTTGCACACAAAACCCAGCAGCCTTCATTATGTTTTTTTGTGTGAAACAGCGGCTGTTAAAAACAATGGCTGTAACCATGGTGTGGCTCCAATCCGCTTCCATTCTATAGAAATGAAACCAAAATTCATGCACCATGTTCTCAAAATTTGGAGCCAGAGTCTGCGCAGTAGACTGCGAAGCCAGGTGCACCTACTGATTTGGTAGGCCCGCCCCCTTCTCCTAATACCAAGGTTTAGCACGTCACCAATGCTGTCAATCACTTCATTCCCAACTGTACGTTATAGTAGAATAATGTTTTAAAAATTAACTAAAAAGTGCAGATATCAACAAAGGGAAAATTATCTGTTCAAATTGGAC
>JAODOF010000018.1:3777296-3789955 GCA_027576175.1 Sciades proops | reverse complement strand
CAATTCAACATGCAAGAAGTACCTGGACTGAGTTTGTTGTTGTTGTCGTCTAATCAGCTCATACTGAATTTAATGCTAATACTGAAGATCGATGTTACCACCATGTTGCCAACAAACAAACTAACCAATGAAGTTCCACTCCATATGATCAGAACATGAAAACGGTGCTGTTGCCATGGTGGTGCCATCCATGATGTAAACATAAGAGGCTCAGAGAACGGAGAGAATCAGCAACTGCTAGCCCCAACCTATACTACTGGTTTAACTTTGTGCTGATCTTGAGCAGGTACTAAAACCTATAGAAGTGCAATCGTTGGTACTGGAGCATTTTTGTGGCGTGCATTGAAAAATCTTGTGATGCGGAATGCAGGAAAAGTGAGGAAGCAAACGTCCCATGTGTTTACCTTATGAATCCAGTAGAGGTTAAGTTGCTGCCCCAGTGCAATATGACAAAGGCCTAATATCTGAAAGTGGATCAGACATGGAAATAAATAAATAAATAAATAAATAAGGGGTGGATTACATGACAAAAATATCATCTCACAATCCTGAAAGAAATTTATACAATACACACAATGTATCAAAATATATACGTTTGCTAACAAACCGACAACAAAACAGTAGTGTTGCATTAAAAACAGAGTCCAATGATGCTTTTATTTAACGTCTACACAAATTATTTAAAGCTGAAAAATCATCTACAAGAATGAACCTTACAATCAAATCCGTTGCTTTCAATCAGTCTGTAACTGCATTAAAAATATTTTTAAATTGTGAATGCATTAAAATATATGATACATGTAATATAATTGAAAAAATTGATCCAAGTGTAATAATTTATTTAATTAATAATCTTGAGCAGGTACTATACCATCATACTGTATTCCCCCTGCCATAATCAGTATTTAAACTTGCAGTTTCAGGATACGAGGGTTTCTAATAAATAACGGACAGTGAAACTAGTACATGAGAAAGTATGTGTGAGTGATTGAGTGAGTGAGAGAGAGAGAGAGAGAGAGAGAGAGAGAGAGAGAGAGCACATGCATGTGCTAAATGCTCACCATTAAAAATGCAGTGTAAGAGAATCCCACAAGCGTGGTGGCGAGAATGGGGGCAGTGCCATCGCTCCACTCTCCTGATCGGTTATATAACAACCTGCGAGATGAGATGTGACTCAGTGTGACTCAGACGCCACAACCCGAGACTAACCACCATCGTTACTTATTACACGCTTGGATTGCTTTAATTGACCTTTACACCTACAGCACGTCTCATATTTGAGCAGGCCAGGCCAAAGGAGGTGTGTTTTCACTGGATTACATGACAGAATTACAGAAACACCAGTCATGCGGGCAGATCTGACACTTTTAAGTAAACCCACTGTAACTGAAGAAGCATGCAACAGGCTAATACCTTAGTGTCTTACCAGTTAAACTCGTTGTAGTCGTTGTGAGCCTCCCACCAAAAGTAAGACCAGACGAGGAGGAGGAGAAACGAGGAGCACAGGATGAGGAACCAGGAGCATTCCCACTGTAAAAGAGAAAGAAAACCAACGTAAAGATTTTTTAAAAATGATTAGTGGTTAAGGTTTTGGTGAGGCAATCAAACGCTGTCCTTATTTTACCTTTTATTTGAATAGACACTTTTTTTTTCTGAAGCACAAAAGTTACTTAGGAAGACTTTCAGGTTCATAACGTAACATACAGTCACACGACAAGTGAATAAAACTACAACATGCCATTCAGGGCAATGATATTGATCTTGAACTAGTGCATCGGTCCACTGGTTGAACTCCTTACTGAGTAACAAGAGATGCATCATCAATATGCTGCTCAGGTCTGCGGTTTCCATCCATAAGCACTCAATATATGTACGCGCCGATTAATTTCGTCGATGCCTCTGCCAACAAGAAGTCTGTTTGTTATTATGCTGTATGCAAGAAATACCCTAAAATATCATTCAAACAGGAAGGAGACTATTAAAAAAAAAATTATTTTAGGCATTTGACCTTGCCCTGGTATATGCCGATGTACTACACTGTACTATAATAAAAACACACAGGACTATATGCAGCTTGGTTGCAGTCAGGGGTGTGTGGCCTGTTACCTTGGAGACCATAGCAATAGCTAATCTGGTGCATTTTTTTTTTTTTTCAAACCTTTGATGCCGACTCCAAACTGGTTTTAACGAAGAACAGAAAAACATTCATCTTGAAATGAAAATCAGGAACTCTTAAGAATCCCAAGACAGGTGGGAAATAAGGATGTGTAAGCTGGGATTTGAAACAGATTTCGGACCGGAGTCTAAATTGTGAACCTTTGAAGATGTCCTCAAAGTGGAGAGAAAATAACAAATGACAGACCGACGTTTAATTAAATTCCTTCTCCGCAGAAACCTCAGCGGCCAGCGGGAAAGAGCAAACGACTTGTGAAATAACACACAACAGGTGGTAACCTTCAAGTGACTGAGGAGAGAGTGAGAGTTGCACGAGATCGCCGTGGGAGATGGAGGGGCGGGGATTTAACGTGCAGGCTGACCTGGCAGGGAAACCACAGCTCCAGATCAGTCATCATCATCATCAACACACAGGAGATGAGAAAAAGGCTCTCAGTCTGGTCAACTGGCTCAGAGCAAAGAACCTCAAAGTCCTGTTAATCCCATGATGAGCAACGGACCTAATGATGAGGTCCAGAAGTCTGGAACCATAAGCAACCACTCAATATCACTATATCTTGATTTTATGTCTCTCTCTCTCTCTCTCTCCTCTTCTAGTCCACAAAGTTGAAATCAAAGTCATGTATTTATTTGGTTGCTCATAACACAAATTTAAGCAGGTCAGAAAATGAGGAAGGAGTGATGCTTGTTGATGCAAGTTTTTCATTCCTTAGCGATTCCAGACCTTTTCAGGGGTTTTCCAATGAAAGCAGTCCTGCTGTGTTCTGTTCATTAAACGCATCATAAAATAAGAAATCTGTTGTGCATTAATGAGCCTGTGCTAGTGCAGAGAAGAAGGGAATGCTTATAGTGTCTTTGGTCATCTGTAGAAACATTTACACTGGAAATAAGTGCCTTATTTCATACTCCATATTTTTCTAGACCCGATTGTGATTGCTGTGTTCATATCAGTGCCAACAGAGTAAACGCAACAGGGTTCACCAATCTTTGGCATGTAACTCAGTTTACAAGTGAACTTTGACAGGGTCATGCATCCCACCAACGATAATTTACACCATTATGACCAGCACTAATGAACTATATGGTTTATATTCAGTTTACTGTGAGATTTAAACTAGTAAGCTTCATAACATTTTAGTATTAGAAAACTAAAGCCCTATTCAGATTGGATTAGTTTTATATGTGAAGGTGGGAATATCTTAATACGTTGCTAAAAATTCTGTTCTATCCTCTGAGAGGAAAACAAAAATGCTTGGCACTTTTTCTTTGTTCTAAATGGGGAAGCTATGGCCGAATGGTTAGAGAAGCAGCTTTGGGACCAAAAGGTTGCCGGTTCCATTCTCTGGACCAGTAAAGAATGGCTGAAGTGTCCTTAAGCAAGGCACCTTACCCCCAACTGCTCCCCAAGCTGCTCTGGGTATGTTGTCTGTCACTCTTGATAAGAACGTCTGCTAAATGCCTGAAATGTAATGAAATGTAAATGACACTCCAGGAAGCACTTGTTGTTTGCGTTTGTCTTCTGCCAAAGCAAAAAGTTTAAACTAAGTGAAATAGTAATGATCAAGTACAACTTGCACAACCAAAAACCCTATAACAAAAGTCAAAATAATGCATTTATATTAAAATTAGTTGCACATAGTACACATGGAATTTTCAGCATGAGGACCACGTGTACAGTGTGAAGACTGATTGACATCCTCTAACCAGTTTTCTGTTATTTTTAATAATAATCCAATCTGATAACTCAATGTTTAAAACTTCTAGACAAACCACAAAACCCAAGAGGAGCATGAAGTCTGATTAACAATCAGTGCTCTTATAAATAGACATATGAAAGGGGGATCACTGATAATTCACTTGGGTATCACAGCGAAATGAAATGAATAAAAGCAGACACTCTGCTAATCCACGTCTGGACAAGCGACTCAGGACGAGTTCCAGACGGCTCATAAACTGGAGGACAAATCTCCCAAACCATAAAAAGGCCATGTGGAAAGTTTAAATAAGGTCATTGCCCTAACAACGCAAAACAAACTCGCTTTAGTGGAGGCGCAGCACGACGTTTACAACGTTACGCGCTTTTGTGTGGGACGTTACGGGGTGTTAAGACTACGACACATCCCAGACCTCAGGGCCTGAATCATTTGTTGCACAGAGCTTGCTCAGGCTAATCTGGCAATCCAATCAACTTTTTTAGAACCTCACGTGCACTTGCTTTAATCAGGACAATAAGGATCACCAATAATGACCAAGCAGCAGCACATGCAAAAAAATAAAATAAAACAAACAAACAAACAAAAAAAACCCCACCCATTATATTTTCTTTATATCACATTCACAAAGAATCATTTCCAAAAAAAAAAAAAAAAGATTATATATAGACATGATTTGACTAGTTGTGTTACCAAGGGCATGTAAACTTTCGCACTAATGATTCAAATCAAGCACAAGAATTCTCTCATTCTTTCACAATCAGGTTGTTTTAAAAAAAAAAAAAACCTAACAGTTTTTGTGATATTTTGCCTTTCAGTCTGCAGAAAATCAAGTAATTTGACACAGTTTCTAAATAAATGGCACACTAGCTCTATAAAAAATAAAAATGTTGTGTTGGAATTCACAGATAAAGAGTTTGTTTAGCATAAATGTTCCAACCTCATAAGTAAAGAATAAAACATTGTCAGGTGGCATGCTGTTATAGGAAAATAATCAATGATGCTACCACCACAGCACATCATGTTGTATGTTATTCCTCTTATACTGCCGTACCTCACCAAGGATTACTTTTTTTTATTCATGTCATTTTTTTAAAATCCATTTTAAACTTACATTTAAATGTTGTAGCACATCCAACAAGTTAGATCCTATTCTCACTTATGCTATAGCAGCTACTCCATAAACAATCACTCCTTCAACAGATGCTCTTTTGAAAGTTGTTTAAAAAGCAAAACAAAACCGTGCAGCTCGTCATGTTACAGAGAAACAAGAAAATGCAAAGTCCGGAAGATTTTCAGAAAAAGTTGCAGCTTTGCCTCAGATTGTTAGAAAGCACTGACAGTGGAGACTCCTTCTGAAAAGAGAAACTCTTTTAAAAATCTGTTTGCATCGTGTGTCATTCATATATGTCCCTGTGCAAGTTGTTGCTATAGAAATTATAGAAAGGATAACGTATTCGAACCAGAGCATTAATATAAACCTGTGAGTTGCAGCTGCACTACTGTTGAATCAACAGCGAGGCTACTGACCAATCAGGACTGATTGTGCACGATGGTGTAAATACTGATATTCAGTAGACAGCTGCTATCAGCCTGACACGGAGCAGACACAGCTGCACATGGATGTTTGTGTGCGGCATCGTTCCTGTGTAACGGAGCGGTGTCTGCTCGCTTTTCCCCTATGATCAGCAGTTCTGTGTTTTGCCCACTGAACACATTCTATAAACAGTCTCATTTGCATTCACCTGCATGAGCTTTTGTGTTGAGATGGCCACAGCAGCAGGAATCAGGGATTTTAAAAAAGTGAAAATGTCACATCATTACCTCACAGGTTTTTTTGTTTTGTTTTTTAAGGTGGGGTTTATAACATACAATATTTTGACACCTGTTCTGTGAGAAAACTCACAGATGTGGACGGCTATAAATTAAACAGGTTCAAACACCATATTCTCGAGTGTTCTATTCTTCACGCAACGGTAGCTCGGCTGTTAACGTTTATACCAGTGACCGGAATGTCGAGAGTTAAAATCCCAGGAGCGGTCATTACCCCTTAAACCTCAGCCACATCCTTGGATTACAAATGCTCTCACTTGCAAGTCACTTTAGATAAAATAGTGAATAAAAATGTAAATGCATCGCAAGTGGCTTTAGTCAAAGCCATTTAAGCTTCTCTAGGAGATGAAGCCAGACTGATTATGGTGATGAGGTACTTGCTTTCCAGCCAGATGTCATGAATATTAAAGGAAGTAATTAGCACCGATTCCACATCGGTTGCGACATCCACGCAACAATAAACAGTTACCTGAAGACGGGCTCGTCTTTTCAACAATCTTCATCTTTTTTAATGTTCTTCAGAGCGTCTTTGTGTGGGATTTAGAAAAAGTCTTCACCGTACTGAAGTGCTCTTTGGATAGAATGGATACACTGACTTACACATCCTGTTAAAATGGCAGGGTTTTTTTAATTTCTACTTTTAATGTGATAAAGGAACCAACACAATTCAAGTGAAAAGTTTTCACATCACAAAACCCTGCAGTTTTAACAGGGATGAGTACAGTATCAGGAGACTAATCAGGAACATCGTGAACTGGCCTGGTGGTTAGTGTCCAACTCTTGGGTCGGGTCATGCCAAAGACCATCATAAAAAAAAAAAAAAAAATGGTACCTACTGCCATGAGTAGGTTACCAAAGGACCAGCCTCCCACTGTAACCCTAGATATGTAATAGGTGAGAGGCTGAGGGTTATAGAAACGTAGATGGGCACTGCCCAATGCGCCTTAAGGCGTTAGTACTGGGATGGGAGACTGCCTGAGAAGACCAGGTCCTGGCACAGGAGGGACTTTGACTATCAGGAACACACTTTGACAGGGAGAATGTTTTAGGACACTTTCACACTAGTTCAAATCAGTGCAAAAATTGATACCCTTGATTCTTTTGTAGTCTGTCTTGATTTTCACAGAATTTAATTCAATGAACCAAAAAGAAAAAGTTGGCTGAGAGGCATGCTGAGCTGAAAATATCCTTGCTAAACATTTTCATCCATTGATCAGACGGAAAAAGATGAGTAAACTTTTCCCAAGGGCAAGTGGAAATATAAAAAATAAAAAAAATAAAAAAAAGAATAAATTTTTTTTTTTTTTTACCAGAGTATGGAGAACATGGAGCCATGGCTAAATAACTGATCCAATCATTGTATTAAAAAAAATAAAATCTAGTTTAAAACATTTTGTGAATCACATCCATTCATCATTCATTTTTTTCTTTTTGTAAGTTGATCCTAACACATCTTATTTCTGCAGCCCTACAGCTCAATTTACATTTACCAAAAAAAAAAAAAACCCCACAGTGCAATAACATGGAATGTTTGATTCACTTTCTGAGTCGACTCAAAGTCGATTCACTTTCTCAATTGAGTTCAGACCACCTCACTCAGACGTTCCTGAGCACGATGTTCTGGTCAACACTGGAGTGTGTTTGCTGTGTCTTCAGGCAGGTGAGAACTGTGCTGAGGAGAACACCCTAGATTGTTATAAAACTGATATGTGAAAACAACTCTTCAGGATTCTTAAAGGCTCCAGACTAAACCCTTTTTTAAGAGAACACAAACAACTATGTCTTCATTAATCTACCACATTTGCAGTAAAGAAGGGGACTAGGATTTTTTTTTTAAACAAATGCACATGATGGATGGCTTCTTAAAACCCTAGAACCATCTCTGGCTGACTAAACGTTAGTATTGGCACCTGCACTCGTATTACCAGGCCAGAGCAAAGAGGGTGGAAAATCTAACCAGGGTGCTCCTGTGTGCGTTGTATACAGCCAGGAACGACCTACAGCATGCCCTTCGGGAGAACCTGAAACCTCAGCTTGGGTTTCTCTAGACCATCTCACACACACATGAGAAAGCAAGAAAGTGCTCTGGTGAATTTCCTCACTTCAAGAAAACCGTTTTCAGGATCCAAAAATTCACCATGGTACAAGCGGCAGTGTAATGGTACCATCATAATAATATTTTCCTTATCATATTTTATTCAACATTTTTTGAAGTCTTTTTAATTTGGGCCATCAAAGCTTCTCCAGGTGTGTTCTCTTGTACGATGTAGATCAGATGAGCACGGGTTATTGTCTGGACATCAGACGAGCTTATCTGCATGTAAAACAATGATTGATGATACATGAGCGTATAAAGCAATAAAGATGCTTCCTACCTTGGAGCTGTCATCGTGGGAGCGCTGGTAGCGTTTCCAGCGGCACCCATAGATCCCGGTCAAGCAGGACAAGCACAGCTGTCTCTCATAGACCTGTAAGGGTTGGTGTTTCACCATGCTCCTTCACACTCGGCCCACCACCGATCTGCTTGCATCCCACTGGGTGTCAGGAAACCTGCTGGCAAACACACTCTTACAGTACATACTACTGCTGAACAATGGATGTCCCATCGAGCTAAACTTTCTCTTTAATTCTGTTCAGATTTTACAGCATTGAAGTTGAAGAATTCTCAATTATTAGAACAGCTGGTACGAAATATTATCAATCCTAAAACCACCTTTTTGGTTCAGGTTTACAAAAAAAAAAAGTTATATTTTACTTTGTTACTCTTATGTGAAAACACCTTGAACATCACATTGGTTGTACATAGTTGAGAGCAAAAGTTTGCACACCCCAGGACAAAACGAGAAAGATTTAGAGCACAGCATAAATGCATTCTCTCAAATAAAAAACAAAATAAAAATAGAAATACATTCATTAAAATTACACCAGTTCAAAATGTCCCTTTCAGAGAATGATTAAAATCCTAATATATAATTCATATTTTAAAACCATTAAAGGAAAAAATTAAGATATAACTCAGGAACTTATTTTTAATACCCAATACTAACATTTTTTTTGTTTGTTTTGCTGTAGATACTTTCACATCTTTAACACCTTGGTATTTATTTATTGATAAATTGTAAAATAGAGGTAGCTTTTCTCACTCAGAAACCACAGGGCTGCAAACTTTTGCACTCAATTGAGTGCAAATTTTAAAAATAATACTTAATGCTCAAAAAATGAGCTTTTCCAGTTTCACATTTGGATACTAATAGATGAGTAAATACAAATTAAGTAAGTAATACAGCCAAAAGAAATCGGATTCTCAGGATGCAAAAATACGAGTCGTCTATTGATGTAATTTAAAAACACTGTAAACCCATTAATCTTGAAAAACTAGTCATTCACGCTTCACCAAACACCAAACTCACAGCTGTAGATGACTTAAATTAGATGACATTGACAAAGACAGCATGAAAATTTAATGTTGGTTGGTGGAGGTCAGTTCATCAACACGTTATTGTATAAATAGCAGCAATCGCATCTCTGATGTTAAAGATGGTGAGGTGACACCCATGAGTGAAAGACACGAGGACAGTGGTGTATCTGAAGAAATCAGTGCCGAATTTCAGTCAGTCAATCTACAGCTTGACACACAATCTCCACAAGCTTCCTGAAGGTGTGGGTGAAAAGATGGAATACATTCACACCTATCCAATTACATGTTGATGGAAATGCAATACTTTTGCTTTAGCTAAACAAGAACAGTTAAAACCGTTCCAAAGTGCCTTAAACTGGAAGGAACAAATTCATGAAACTGGTTAGCAAGCAAGTATCCTAACTAACTGGCTAGCTTGCAGGGTTGCCAGGTGAAAAAGAGCTCAACAGACTTTCAGAAATAATCCAATAATCAATAGAACATATCCAATCCTCAGGCAGTATTAAAACATGTACTTCCCCCAAAGATCCTAAAATAGTTCTGTATTGTTTTCATATTTTATTATGAATAAAGTATAATCAACAGGCTACTATACATAGACGGTGAAAGTATAGTGATAGACCATCTCCTGTGCCACGAGTGTCTATTTTATTAATATGTGGATATAATGAATCCCATCCCCGAGACCTCGGCAGAAATAAAAATAATTTTTTTTACAACCAATCACAGCAGTTCAAAAGTAGTCCGATTTGTGCAGTAAAATCATAGACCTGGCAACACTGCTGCCACATAACAGAGGCGTAGCTGGATCTGTAAAATATGATTTTAAATTATGAAAGGAAATATTAAAGCTGCCGGATGTATGATTTTGGAATTTCACTCTCTCTCTCTAAACCACCTGAATCTCATCTGTTATTTAGAAGCTTACCATCGAATCAGAGAACAAATAAATGCCTGACTTAAAAAAAAAAAAAAAAAAACCACACACGACACCAAAAATCTAAAATTCTATATCACTTGAAATCTTTTTCCTCCTGATTAGCTGTTGCTCCTGCCAGTCACCTTGCACTCAAACTTCTTTCATGCCTAAAGCTGAAGTGTGGTATCATTTAAAGTATTTGAGCTGACGTAGAACATATACACACAAATCTCCTGTCTATTGTGACCAGAGACCGCACACAAACCAATTCTACACACTGTAACTTTCAGTACTTTGTCTCCTGTTTACATTTAAAAACCATCTACCACATCTGCAGTGTGAAACAGATACTGCATCCAATTACAACATCTGCAGGGTAAATTCCGCTCTCGAGTTCGCCAATGATAACCTTGAGCATCCGATGGCTCATCTAACCGCTTTGCTTGAGACAATAATGGAAAGAGACGGGGGATTCCCTGAGAGGAAAAGGTGACAGGAAGTTGACGAGGGTGTGTTCAAAACAGCACTGGAAAACACAGACTGGAGTGTACAGCCAGATATGACTTAGAAATGAGAATACAAATCACGCGCAAAGCTGAAAACCTGAAGATTAAGAATATTGCACGACTGATGTTCATAACCTTATTATAACCTTGTTATGAACAAACTTTATGGCCGCTAGTGCAGGACTTTAACTCCTTTAATATACTGTAGCTCTCCTCCAAATCCATGAAGAGTGTAATACAATTACATAATGACTTCATTCCAGATTCACAAATTGCTTTTTACTATAGCTTTCTGATTTCATAAAAAGTTCACTTCACTAAAGAACAGGTGGCAGTCGAAAGCACGTTATAACTTTTATTACTCGACAATCCCTGCATAAGGGCTTGATATTAGTGCTGGCCTTCCAAAAATGCCACCAGATGCATCTCTATTTGTGATGTAAGCAGCAGATGTTGCACTCATCTCTGAGGTGGTTTTGGGAGAAAAGGGTAAATTGCAGTAATTAAGCAGCCATTACTGGCTATGTCCCTTATTGATGACCACATCATGCTTTGGTGCCTTCTCACGCTGACAGGAGGTCACAGCAGGCACTCATTAGCATGGTAAATACATTCTCGCTCACACACACACAGCCAGTGTGAAGGTCTCACTTAGTCACTTCCTGTCATTAGGCCAGATTAAAGGGCTGCGAGATCCAACGCTGTCATTAGAGTCTCAACCATGTCCCTATCAGCAGTGCACCAAGATCACGACACTGTCGTGAACCAAGTATGTACATACCCAAAATTATTCTGAACTCTTCTGAACTCTACAAGCATCTTTGGTTGTCCCTCTTGGGGAACCCTTAAAGGTTTAAACCCTATAATAAAAGTATTTTCCTGTTAGAAAGGTCTCCATTTACTGGGCACTGAGAATCCTTGATTATCCATGGAAATCTTTCTTCAAGAAATCTTCATTTAAGTCATTAATCATCGTTTTCTTCTTAACCTTGAGATACCTTGATCCTGTCAGCACTTGGTACCTACGACAACGGAAAAACAAAAGGCTCCTTCTGAGTTTTTTAAGACTCTGAAATGCCTAAAAGGGTCTTTCTGACAGGGAAACACTCTGCTGATACATACGATGCCTTCATGGTAACTCGGAAGTCAGAAGGGGGGAAAAAAAGGTGTCCTATGGGTACATATGGCTACTGCTTATAAATAAAATTGTTGTCTGATCCCATGTCCATACAGTAAATATAGCATATATACATGTTATCAATTCTACTCGCCTCATCTCTTGCAAGCATCACCAAGCTGTGAGCAGCATCAGGGCTTGGAGTATTTTGGTTGCCAATTTTGTTTACTGCGTTTTGTTCAAAATACAGTGCTGTGAACTCTATCTATTTTCAAAATAGTAAGAAAGCACTTATTCATGAGTACTAATGAGCATATTTTGTTTCACAAGTGTAGTGTAAAGAGACTAAAATAAAAAATAAAATTTAAAAAATGAAAGCGAATAGGAGAAGTTTGATATCGGCTTCTCAATATATCTGCCAAAAAGCTCAAAACAAAAAAAAAACCTTTCATAAGAACCAAACAAAAGCTGTGATAATCAAAAGGTAAATTTTCTTAAAATAAACATCACTTACTTGATATCAAATCAGTAGCCTTGGCGAACCATAAGCTGAATTTAGTTCATCTTTTTATCTGCTGATTATCTTCTGATACTACGAAGTTATAACGAGGTTTCTCTTATTTCGTTTCTGGTTCTGATTGGTTCCCAAGTTTATCAAGAAGTAAAACGGGTAATCAAACTTGATCAGAATAAGTGCTGAATGGTTACGAAGTTTTGCTATTGCTACTCATTCTTACAACACGATGACATAGGAGCTTCACCACTCATTCTTGCGTACCTTTGATAACGCGAGATCAATTGTTCGTATTGCGAGATCATGAGTCGTTGTTCTGGTGATTGTAATGCTTATGCATATGCACATATCAGGCCTAGAAATTCATATATTTTATCACCAGCCAGCTGGACTAGTTACCTTCCAAAGTAACTAGCCAAACAGAAAATCAACTCGCCAAAATTTGTTCATGTATGAATTTTACTT
>JAODOF010000018.1:3670105-3681443 GCA_027576175.1 Sciades proops | reverse complement strand
TCCGGGTGCTCCGGTTTCCCCCAAAGACATGCAGGTTAGGCTAATTGGTGGCTCTAAATTGACCGTAGGTGTGAATGCGAATGTGAATGGTTGTTTGTGTCTCTGTGTCGGCCCTGCGATGACCTGGTGACTTGTCCAGGGTGAACCCCGCCTCTCGCCCACAGTCAGCTGGGATAGGCTCCAGCTCGCCTGCGACCCTGTACAGGATAAGAGGCTACAGATGATGGATGGATGGATTTAATAATGTTAATGTACACTCTCTCAAGACAAAAGATGCAAAACTAACAAATCTGGGTATAATATTTAATTAAAACATTTAATAAATAAAGTAATTAAATGAGCACAAATTAAATGTATCTGTAATTAAAGTAATAACACATTCACTAAATTATATTCAGTGCTTAATCAATCAAGTGTATTTAATAGTGAATGATTTTGATGTTTTAGTTTTGGATTGTACCATGGAAAAGGAAGTTTATATTTTTCCACTTTGTTAAAAATGTATTTATAAAAATATACATGGAGGATTCATTTTAATGTATAAAGTTGAAGAAAACTTCTTTTTGTATATTAACGCTCACAACCACACACCGGAAATGCTGAGTAGCTGAAGTTCATTCACTCATCACATGAGCAGTTTACTTCCGGTATTGCCAGTGACGTAGTGTGCGCCTCTGTATTCCATTGGGCGGCGAGTCGCCTGGATACCTTACTCTTTTCACTTTTCAGTCAAAACAACTGCGGTTATATTTAATTTCTGAAGGAAAGAAAGATATATCAATTAATCCAATGCATTAAAATACACTTTTAACAGTTATTATAATGTGTCGAAACGATAAGGAAGGGAACTTTTCCCGTTATCCCGGATCTCATTTTCACGCATGCGTATCTGCATATCTGTGCTAGTGCGCATGCGCTGTCAGGAAAGCGGAAGAATTCCATGTACAGTCGTTGTTGAGTGTGTGTGAGTGTTTATGTATGAGAGTGTGTGTGTAACGTGGCATACTTTGACATGGAGTTTGCTGCGCTCGTGGCCGTTTCACTGATTATTGGAGCGCTGATTATTTTAGTGGCTGTAGCAGTTAGCAAGCAGAAAGCTAAAGCGAGTGAACAACAGGAGCAGAACAACAAAGAAGCTGGTGAGAGAGAGAGAGAGAGAGTGAGTGAGTGAGTGTGTGTGTGTGTGTGTGTGTGAGTGAGTGAGTGAGTGTTCTCGTGTTTCAGTGTAACTCAGTCAGGCATGTTGAACAGAAATAGTAATGCAGATTCTCACTCACCCAATATCATTAATTCAGATTAAAATCATGTAACCACGTGACTCTAATTTATTACTTTATAAGATTTAAAAACAGTACCCATCTGCTTTGATTCTCTGCACTGTATTAATGACTTCTTACAGCAGAATGCATGTAGAATACACTGTTTAATGTTTAGCTATTAAGATTCTCAGGACTGCATTGCTATTATTTGTTATTATTTACACCAGGTTTGGAGTCTTTTATGTTTCTGTAAAACTCATTTTAATGTTTTGTAGCTTCCTGCAGTTTATTTTCAGATTAAGATAAAGCTTTGCATTTTAAAGAAATTAAAGCTCCCCCCTCATTACTACGATTATGATGAATTAATTCATAACGGTAACTGTTATTAATATTACTACTACTACCACTCCGAATAATAATAAAACATTATTTATACTGTATAGCATCTTTTATAAAGTAAATGATGTGCTCAGTGTGCTATACAGTGTGAATTTTTAAAACGACAAAAAGAGTAAAACAAAACTAAGAGTTAATAAAGAAATAATTGAATAATAATAATGGAAAGAAGAAAACAAAAATATGTATTAAGTGAGTAAAAATAGCAGAAAGATTTTATTAAATTTAAAGGTTAAAATTATTTAATTTATTGAATTAAAATAATATAAAAATAAGTGAGGCAAATAATAAAAACTGATAAAATAAAGTATTGCTTTTTTTTATTTATTTATTTATTTAATCACTGATAAACAGAGCCTGAAAGTTTAATATTGTGTTCCAGATGTTGGGTGCATTTTAAAAAAGGCTGCTTCACTTCTTTTAATTTTTATGTCTGGAAAAACAGAGGAGATGAAAGTGTGAGTGAGTGAACAGGGATAATTAGGTTTGCTGCTCATTTAGTATGAAAACCTGCACTTTGTACTTTTAGTTTACGTCAGTGGCAGTGAGAGTCGATTTTTGTTCCCTTTCAGTTTTTGACATGTTTTTTATTTTGTATTAATCTCAGAAGAGAGCTTGGTGAAGGCGCCTTCCGCTAAGAAGCAGAAAGTGCAGCAGCGTCTTCGAAAGGAGAAACCTCAGCAGCACACATTCTCCCACCCGCTGCTCGCTTCCTCGCTAAAGGTACAGAATCGATTCTGCTAATTCTCACAGCGCCCAGCTTTTCACACAGTGTGTTTAGTGTGGTACAGGAGATAATCTCATCCTCACTGTCACTGTGTGTGATTTCACTTGGTGTGTGTGTGTGTTCTGTTTATGTTGTTAGAGTCATAGTGGTTCAGTGACGTGTCTGGACTTCAGCAGTAATGGGAAATACCTGGCCTCCTGTTCTGATGATCGCACCGTCCGCATCTGGAGCACGAAAGACTTCCTGGTGAGAGATCATAAATGTTTGAGGGCCAATGTGGAGTATGACCACGCCACGATCGTCCGCTTCAGCCCCGACTCCCGGTGAGACACATAGTCATAATGCAGCTGTTACAGTTAAATCTAAAGGAATCTCAAGTCTGAGATGATGATGATTTGTTTGAATGTACAGAAAATATCTTAAGTAGTACACAGTTTGAAAAGCCACATCTGTCTGTCTCTCTGTCCTTCTGCCTGTTAGTCTGTCTCTTTTTATCAACACTTAACACACACATTACACATTTACTATGGAAAGCCATCTGTGTGTTTGTGTCTCTGTGAGTGCCTGTGTACTCTTATTACAGTTATAACATATTAAACATTTATTGCAGAATTCATAATCTGTTACTCTGATGATGATGATGACTGTGTTCCTGCAGAGCTTTCATCACATGGCTGGCGAATGGAGAGACGATTCGTATCTTTAAGATGATCAAGAAGGACGATGGTGCGTTCAGTTTTAAAGCAGCTCCGGAGGATTTTCCCCAAAAACACAAAGGCATCGTCATGGACATGGCCATCGCAGATACAGGTTCACTTTACACCTTCGTTCAACATTGTTTATTGTGTTCACTGCAGCTCCCGAGTCAGAGAGGAAAAAACTCTGTGCTGTCTGAGTGGGAGGGGCGTATGCTCTCTCCACTGTCAATCACGTCAGTACTAGACAATCGTGTGCAACTTTGAGCTCATGTATGAGGAAGAGGGCAGATAGCACTGTCCTTTGTGTTATGTTGCCCCGTGATGCAGCGTGAGCAGCAGTACGATAAGATGCAGTTTGTGTTTAGTAAATAATAAAGGTGATGAAACGGCTGTTTCTGTTTCCTGTGTTAAAGGCAAGTTTATAATGACTGCGTCGGTGGACACCACCATCATCATCTGGGATCTGAAAGGAGAAGTTTTAGCCTCCATCAACACCAACCAGATGACCAACTCGCACGCTGCCGTTTCTCCTTGCGGCAGGTTAGTGTACACACACGCTAGACACTATAAACACATACAACACACAATATACACATACCGCACACCTTACACGCACACACTACACAATATCCACAGTATACACACCCTACACACAATGCACACATACCATACACCCTACACACCACACACCTTGCAGACACTACATAATATCAACAGTACACTCACCTTACACACATACTACACACACCCTACACTCACTACAATACACACACATCCTACACACACATGCACACACTACGCACACACATACCACACGCCCTACACACACGTACACACCTTGCACACAGTACACAATATAAACAGTACACACTGCACTCACACAGAACGCACACACAACACTAACTATACTCACATTGATTAGACACACTCACACATTTGTATTTGCCTCCACCAAGGAGGTTATGTTTTTGATGTGTTTTGTTTGTTTATCTGCCTGTAAGTCAGATTTCACAAAACCTACCGATTTCCATGAAACTTGGTGGAAGGGTAGAGCATCGGCCAAGGAAGAAACCCGTTACATTTTGGAGAGGGGCTGAGTCAGGGGGCAGATCCACAAATTTATTTACACTTTGACTAACGTTGCGAGATACAGCATTTGCCATACTTCTGAAAATCCAGTAGATGGCAGTAAAGTTCAATAGTAACAAAACATAACCAATGTAGAAATATGATGACTTTATATCACAGTCCACATTCACGGGTACCAGTATTCCTCGGCGATGTGTCTGTTTGTTTATGCTTGTTTATATTTATCTGTATTTTTTATACATCAACTAAATGCTGAAGTACATGTTATAAATAATGGTAATTATATATTTAATTTATTTTCCTAGATAATTTATTTTGCATATTTGTTTGTTTTATTAAATCAAAAGAATTTATTATTTGAATTGTGTGTGCATTATTTGTGTAATAAATTGTTTTTAATTTATTCAATATTATTGAGTGCTAAATTATAATTTGTGTGTAGGTTCGTGGCAGCATGTGGCTTCACTCCGGATGTTAAAGTTTGGGAAGTGTGTTTTGCTAAAACAGGAGAGTTTAAAGAAGTGACTCGAGCATTTGACCTCAAAGGTCATTCAGCCGGAGTGTACAGCTTTGATTTCTCCAACGACTCCCGCAGGTTGGTGTCTCTTTCTCTGACTCTCACACACAGATAAAACTAAACACTATACAACATTGCGTGACAAATAAAACGATAAAGAGCACAATGCATTATGCACTGTATATACTAGCACACCCTACGTAGTGCACTACGGTTAAGAACTCTGTCTGTAGAAGTGTGTAAGTGTGAAACAATGACTCTGACACTCTCCGTAGTATTCAGTGTTTGTGTGTGTGTGTATTGGTTGGTCCACAGGATGGTGACGGTGTCTAAAGACTGCACGTGGAAGCTCTGGGACACAGATGTGGAGTACAAGAAGCAGCAGGACCCGTACCTACTCCGGACTGTACCATGTCAGGTATCGGAGGGAAGTCGTATCGCTCTGTCTCCGGATGGGCGTGCGGTCGCCGTGTCTAACGGCCAAGATCTTTACATGTACAATGCGAGCTCGGGTGAGCTGGAGGAGGAATTCCACAGCGTCCACAGCGAGAACATCACTGACCTCAAATTTGACATTAACAACCGTTTCCTGGTGAGCAGCGGTGACCGGGCCATCCGGGTCTTCCACAACGTGACGGGTTACCGTGCCGCCATCTCTGACATGCAGGCCCAACTAAAGAAGAGTACCAACGCTGGTGTGAAGCAGCGACTGCAGCAGCAGCTCACCGACGCCCAGAACGCCCTGAATGCAATCACCAACACGCGGAACAAGTGACTGCTGTGTTTGAGTGGATGTGGTGTGCTGTTTTTAATTAATTAAAAACCTGAGTGTTTATAGCATGGGGTTCTGGTTTTCTTTTATGAGTTTGATAAATATTGTTGAAAATAAATAAAAGTGAGAACTTTAGTGTGATTTAAACCACCAGTTTAATTTTAATACAGTCCTCTAATTGTTAATTATATTACAGTATACCATTTTTATTATTTACATTATTTTCTGCTTGTTGAGACTGGGTGTCTGTTTTGAAGACTTGTTTTGAAGCCAGTACAATCAGACTTAATTTTAAAGAGTTCTTCCTGTTTTATCCCAGCTGAAACGAACAGATAAATGAACTATAAACTCACATTCAGCTCGAAAGCAAAGGACAAGAAAACCATTTGAGTAAAGAGGTGGGATCGTGTCAGGCGGATCTCGCGAGTTCTCGCGATAGTCTGTGAACCTGACGGCGAGACTGACACGATTGCGGCTAAAAGAGGAAGCTAACTAGTTAGTTCAGACTTCAAAAGAATCCCATTTAAACATGTCGGGGCGCTCGGTTCGCGCGGAGACTAGAAGCCGGGCTAAAGATGACATTAAGAAGGTGATGGCGGCGATTGAACGAGTCCGGAGATGGTGAGTAGTGAAAGAAGAAGCTTTCTGAGGAAAAATATCTTCTAAAGAGAAAGTTCTGAGTCAGAAACGGGAAGGAGGCGGGACTTGATAAGAGGATGGAGTTGATTGACGCTTGACTTGACCAATAGAGACGGACTTGGAGAGTTATGTTAATGAGAGGAGGGGCTAAAGCCCTGATTTTAATATATTTGCATATCAGTGTCACTTTGGCAGCGACTTCGAAGAATTTTTTTAATTTTCTTTTGTATATTTAACGATATTTGAATTTATACACATTATTTTTATGCGTATTTTTTTGATATATAAATGTTAAGGTAGTTTGTAATTTATATGG
The DNA here is from genome assembly GCA_027576175.1 of Sciades proops. Taxonomy (NCBI): domain Eukaryota; kingdom Metazoa; phylum Chordata; class Actinopteri; order Siluriformes; family Ariidae; genus Sciades; species Sciades proops. The sequence goes on along the minus strand of JAODOF010000018.1, from coordinate 3,675,030 downwards.
AAGGAAGTTTTCACCCTGCTTAGTGCCCTATATGTACAACAGGAAGTGATCTGAGATCCACCTCTTGAGTGTCTATGTCAAGTGCACTACAGAGAGGATGAAATAATGACTTTTACATCTTACTTTAGTTCACACTGTGGAAGTGATCTGACACTCAGTAATCCCTAGAGGACTAAAGAATGTCTTCTGCACTCAGTTTAGTGCACTACATGTCAAACAGTGAAACAGTTGAAATAGCAAATCCTGTACGTTCAATATAAATGCTTCCTATTTCCTCAAAAGTGAACTATATGTTAATAGGGTGTGATATAAAGGCTCCTAGACCCTGTATAAGGCACAAATTATCCAGTACAGAGCCTTTAACAACTCACACAGCCATTACAGTAATGCATTTTTACTCCCTATATATTTATTTTAGTTTATTTTACACAGGGAGAAAAAGTGGGTGACTGTTGGAGACACGTCTCTGAAGATCTTCAAATGGGTTCCGGTAGTGGACACTAAAGAGGTAGGAGACGTCTGAGACACAACTTGGACTTTACGCTCACTGACTTTATAAACTGTGTATGTGTATAGTTTTAGTTTAAATAATATGGCTTAATTACAGAAAGTGAAATTAAATACAGAGACAACAAACATCAATAATAATAAAATAATAAAAAATTATAATTACCTAAAATCAAATCAGCTGAATTGATTTATTGATCAAAAGATTTATTATTAATGGATTTATTGATTGTTTTAATTTGTTTGTTGGTTTAATTCAGTGCAAAATATTAATGTTGCAAGAATATAAATAAGTTAATGTAAATGATAAATTTTAAAAAGTAATATCAAGTATCAGTTGGATGGTAAACATATATATGAAATAAATAAATGTAAGCTTCTAAAATTGTAATTAATATATTAAAGTTAATAATAATCATGTGAAACAAACAAACATTTAATAAGTTATGTTTTTGCCCTGCAGAAGGAGAAGAGTAAAGCTCCACCTGCTGCTGAGGTTCAGATCAACACTTTCTCTTCAGAGGAAACGACTGAAAACTCCTGCACAGCTCTCCTGGATTACCAAGGTGTATATACACACACATACATACATGCATACATACAGGAGCTGATGTGAAAGTATTAGAAGTGATAATGGTGTTTATTATGAAACCGGGATTCATCCCAAATGTTGAAATAGAACACGTTCCTGTGGTGTTTGTTCTCATTGCCACCAGTGAGATGGTCAGTATTACCCACAATCCACTGCACACACAGGAAGGGGTTTCATGTTTTATTTATGTTAACCATCACTGTGAGATCAGGAGGATTTATTTAAAAAAAACTTTCTTGATTTGTTTACTGTGTGTTCTCTCTTCATTACCTTTGTATGTGTGTAGATGAGAACAGCAGCCACAGCTCTCTCTCAGACTCGTTCCAGAGTAAAGTGATCCCCGCTGACAGCAGCACGAACTCCAGTCCTCAGCGCAGTGAACCTGTCAGCCCTGTCCCTCACACTCACACACCCACACACTCACACACACTCACACACACTCACGAGTATCGCCCTGACGAGCCACTGCCACCAACACTCGGCCAGGAGTGTATGGAGGGTGAGAACCAAACCCCGCACACACACACGAGTGCAGTGATGGAGAAGGGACAGTGTTATGACTTTTTTCAGATATCATTTTCTCATCAAACTCCTCTTTATTTTATTTATTGCTCGTTTGGTCTTTTTTTATTATAACAATCATTAGTGTCATGGTGCAAAAAAACGGACATAAACAGACACAATTCCATGTTTGAACGCTGTGGGGAATCATGGGAAATGGACTTCTTTGCAGACTCGAGTGTGGATATAACAGTTGCAATGATTATAATTTATTACATTATTATATTATGTGCAGTGTATAAAATATTATTATTATTATTACAAATAATTAAAGAGTAGTCGGTGAAATACAATTGTATGTAATTAATATTTTATTATTGATTATTTTACTGAGGTTTATTTTTGCATATAATACTACAGCTATTATTATTATTATTATTGTGTGTAATACTTTTCTGTGTGTTTGTTTAGAGGCATCGCTGCAGCGTGAGATGGCCGATGAACCACCGACACTGGTTAAAGAAGATATTTTACCCGTTGCAGCTCAGGTAAATACATGCATATTAAATAAATATGAAAATATAAAATATTTATTTATTTGTTTTGTTTGTTTGTTTTTACACAGGACGAGGAAAACTCTGGCGCTCCACCTCTTAAAAGAGTCTGTACTGAGCACACGTCTGTTATCCAGTCAACTCTGACCAGTTAACACACACACACGCACAGTATAATCAATGTGCTGATGAGACATTCCTGTACTGAGAGGAAAGTAAGGCGTTTCGTGATCAGCAGCAGTAACTGAATTTATTACCTTTGTAGCAGGTGTGAAGGCTCAGGTGTTCCACTGCTGCAAGGCATTCTGGGTGAACCAGCGCTAGACAGTGAGCGAGGCAGGACTGACTACACTGAGGGGACTTTACACACACTCTGGGGAGTGAATCAGATGCTGTAACTTTCTGCTTTAGTTGAGTTCACTGGCATTTATTCATGTATGATAAAGTGTTTAGAAAATATCTTTTACACTTTACACCATTTTACAGGTTGCACTGACTGCGACTATGTGACTATTTCACCATCACAGGAAAGAAAAATGAACATGTTCATCAATAAAATACACCGATCAAACATAAAATTAAAAACACTGACAGGTAAAGAAGTGAATAACACTGATTATCTCATTACAATGGCACCTGTCAAGGTGTGGGATATATTAGACAACAAGAGAACAGTCGGTTCTTGAAGTTGGTGTGTTGGAAGCAGGAAAAATGGGGAGGTGGGTTTCACAATCTGCTAAAAAAGTTAAATCAGACACCTTTCTGTTTTAGCCAGCATTAACTTTTTCAGCAGTTTGCTCTGAAACAGTAGCTCTTCTGTGGGATTGGACCATATGGACTAGCCTTTGTGCCCTGTGCGAATCAATGAGCCTTCGACACTCATGACCCTGTCGCCGGTTGTCCTTTTGATCCTTGGACTACTTTTGGTAGGTACTAACCACTGCATACCGGGAACACCCCACAAGATGTGCCATTTTGGAGATACTCAGACCCAGTCATCTCACCATCACAATCTGGGCCTTGTTAAAGTCGCTCAGATTGCCCATTTTTCCTGCTTCCGACACATCAGCTTCGAGAACTGACTGTTCTCTTGCTGCCTAATATATCCCACCCCTTGGCAGGTGCCACTGTAATGAGATAATCAATGTTATTCACTTCACCTGTCAGTGTTTTTAATTTTATGGCTGATAGGGTGTACAATATGACACAAAACTGAAGCTGGCGGCGTACAGAGACGGAATCACTCGCTTTTCCAGAACATTGTCATGTGAAACGCACACACACAGAGTAAAATTCCCTCACAGCACTTTATCAGCTTGATAACTAGCTCAAAAACTCATCAGACGTAAATTAATCAGTAAGAGTTAGTGCTGAAGATTGTCCTGCAGTTTATCAACATTTCCTTCATCACTGCTACAAATCACAAATTTATTTTATTTTTCTGATTCTACAAATTTCCTGCTAGTTCACTTCTATAGGTTATTAGTCTGTTACAGTGAATTATGAACATGATATCTATCTATAAATAATTTACACACACCAACATACTGTACATATCCATGAATATAGATTATATTCAAGAGAATTTTTATCTTACAGTTCAAAAAGGAGTAAATAATAATATCAAGATAATTTATTTCTTCCCCATGCAGTCATATTTAATGATGGAGTAATTGTTTTAGTTCAATTTTGTTTATTTGAAAATAATTTCTGTTGTGTTTTTGATATCAGGTATTTTTAATGTTTATAATTCTTCATTATCATGATTATATGAATGAAAACGGTTTTGAGTTTGAAGTAACATTTAGCTGATGATGATGATGATGATTCCTGTACACTGGTTAAGTGGCACATTGATGTTGAATTTATATTATTATTTAAAATGTCATTAAAATATTTGGACCTTCTCAGTGTCTCTTTTTCCGTCTTCTGTTTTCCAATAAACTATAAGCTTAATATTTAATTGTATGTTAATAATATAATAATAAACAAAAAAAAAGAATAACAGAAGTTTTACAGCACAATGTTTATTCGGAAGTACATGTATGAAAAATGATGATAATGATGATGATCATCATCATCACTAAGTACACAAAAGTGAAAAGTAAAAAAAAAAAGTAAATACATAATCAATTCTTCATTTTGTTTTTTGCTCTGTTTATTGACCAAGAATTCTTTATTCATTTTTAAGAATCTCAGTCTGTGTCTTTCACACACTCCTCCTCACTGAAGATCTCTTTAATAAAACATATTCTGGTGTATTGGTAATATTAATCATACAAAGGACAGAGATCATAACATGTAGGATATTTTTTACTCTTTATTGACAAAGGGAAGGGAAGAAACATACAAACAGATAAACACACAGAGGACGTGATGTTCACTCCTGCTCCTTGTCCTCTCCATGAGTGATGACGTAGCACAGGTTTTTGTAGTCCAGGTTTCCAGCGACGTCCAGAGGGAAGTTTGTAAACATCTGATTTACCTGATAGTGGCAGAAACGGAGGAGAGAAATAATGAGCTGAATATTCTGCTTATGTCAGGATTATTCATTTATATAATAAAATAAATCATTACTGAAAGATGCAAGAGTGCATAGATCAGACAGATCAGATAGATTTTAGATGAAAAGACACACTCACCTCTGCCTCTGTGAATTTGTCTGCCTGAGACATGAGATGGTACTTGATCCTGAAAGACAGATTTCACATGTTTGACAGGCTGTGAACTGAACAGAACATTGGCAATTCAAAGCAGAAGTGATGAAGGCA
>JAODOF010000018.1:3543226-3553505 GCA_027576175.1 Sciades proops | reverse complement strand
CTTTCGCCCGTAGTCAGCTGGGATAGGCTCCAGCTTGCCTGCGACCCTGTAGAACAGGATAAAGCAGCTAGAGATGAGATGTGGGCAGACCCTCAGACATTAAATTGTCACCTGCTGAAAATAAGTGGCTCAAAAATCATCATCACTTAAAATTATTAATTTATTACCATCAGTGTGTGAGGGATCAAAGTGAATTAGTTGCACAGAAATGTGCAGATGAAAGAAAATTAAGGAGGGGTGAAAGAGGGATACAAAGGGAGAGAAAAGACGCAAATTGCCATCACTTTCTGGGATCCACCCCCGCATTTCCATTCATAGAAAAAAAAAAAAAAAAATCACCACACACGCGTCAGTGGCAGGCAGGAGGGGGCGTCGAGGTGGGGAGTCCTAATTGGCTGAAGCAACTGTGTTGGACCAATCAGAGCACTCTGTTTACTGAGCAATGGGACGCAGAGGAATGAGGATTAGTGAGAGAGACAGACAGATATACAATAAGAAGCCACTTTGACGTCATTAGTATGGTATTTAAAAAAAAAAAATATGTAGCTCTAACACACCAATAGTATATGGGATTTTCCTTTGTGGGTGGGTGTTAGAGAGAAAAAAAATCCACACACAGCACCCAAGAAGCTCCACTGTCACCATTCCTTGACAAAAGCCTCAATAACAGGCTGTGTGTGTTATAGCTCTCCCCAAGAGACCCTTCAAGCTCCAGCTGCACAACCATCCAGTGTGTTACACAACACTGCTGTGCACAATCTGTGTGTGTGTGCGTGCGTGCCCGCGCGTGTGTTCGTTGTACACTCCCAAAAGCCATGATCTAGGTGAGAAAGGTTGTTCGTTTTTGGAGTGTGTACGTGGGTGCAAATGGGTTTGTGGGTGTGTGTTGAGTGCTTTGAGTATTCAAGGCTGTGTGTGTGTGTGTGTGTGTGTGTGTGTGTGTGTGTGTGTGTGTGTGTGAGAGAGAGAGGAATGCAGGTGGATGAGTCACAGGTTGTTAATAGCAACATGCAGGAATCGTGCAACACTAATTCTACAGCCTGTCCATCACTGAGGACACACAAACACACACGACCATTTCCATGTCTTTCTCTCTAGGACCTGAGAGAGAGACCATCTTTAACCCGAGACAGACAGACACACACAGAGAGAGACATGGAGCGAGCCAGACAGGGAGGTCATTACTCCATGCTTTTTTGCAAAGCTAAACATTATTTTCCTCCGTCTCACTCACAGACAAACACTTTGCATACCTACTAAAAGTGCATAGAGTGAGAATTGGCCACATCACTCACACGGTTTGTCACAAGTAGAAGCTCTTCAGAAAGCGAGAACAATTAACCATCTTCCTATAGAAAGCGTGTTAATATTACGTGTTTCTTTTGTGTCTTAAACGTTAAAGCAGCAGGATTAAGATCTACTGTACATCATGAGAGCATCAGTGCTCCCCAAGTGTCCGAGTTTGTTTTTTTTTTTTTCCTCTGTAAAACTAATGTGGTACATTTCTTCACCTGAAATTTGTACTGATCATTCTATATAAAATCCTCCAAACTTCCAACCACTCACTCAAGAAACTGCACTAAAGACAATCTCAGACACACCGTGAGATCTGGAAGATACAGAACCACAAGGTGGGAGAATTTTATCACCTGGGAAAAGTCATTATTTTGATTTAAAACACCTCATTATTTTGAATTACTACTTCAAAATGACCTGGTAAGACAAAATAATGACATAGCAACTGAGAAAAATTACACCCTGTGGATCATGCCTTCCTTAAATAGACAATAAAAACCCAAAATGTAACGTCTCTGTATGAAAAGATTAACAGAACTACAGGTCACTTGTCTAAATGTTCCACACAAACCATGAAAAACATTTCTGAACAGCACTGAAGATATTCTGAAGGTTCTACTGTTACACCACTCGGGAACCAACGAGTGGTGTAACAGTAGAACCATTTTTCATCCATTGAATTGGTTCATGAACAAAGTGACAATGTTGAAGGAGGTTTTTTTTTTTTAAAAACAGCCTCGTTTAATCTCTCTCTCAGACATTTTCCTTAAGGAGCACCTCTAGATGTGCGCTACTCCATTTCTCCTCACAGGAGTGATTATTCTGCAGGATCCAGATAGACCATACCATCTCTGAAGCACAGTTCTGTAACTAACACACACACACTCCCAGTGGGAGCTGACCTTCAAATCCTCAGACACCTGGGGAGTCAAAACAGACCTCAACAATGGAAAGGGGAGAAGGCACGGCTTTGCGTCCGGTGCATTTGCATATCCCTGCTCTGCATTTGCCAAACAAATGCCTTTATTTTTTTCCCCCCCGACTCCACATTATGGAAAGCAGCGGCTGGACTGAGGCACGACACGTCACAAGCGGGAATCCCACTCGGCAGCAGACAGGCTGATGCTGTCTCTTACGGCTTGGAGATCATCAATAATGCAGGACTCACACTATAAACAGATCAGGCAGATGGAACGCAGCTCAATGTTTAGTGGTTTAAAAATAAAAGTCACTTCCTATTGAGAATAAGCTTTAATAAATAAAATAAAAAACCCACACCATTATGAAAATCTATGTTACAAAATACCTCTAATCAAATCCAAGAACACCATCGCCGGGAACAATCTGACTGTCAGGAATGGTTAGACATTTAAAAAATAAAACAAAAAAAACCCCAAAACCATTCAGTGTGAACAAACAGTTTTCCAAATTTAAAAAGAAAGGGGGGAACCCACCCACATTTAATCTTTTATTACTAAATTAATTACAAACAATCCTATGGTTCTGGCATTCACACATGACGGTGCTCTGCTAAATGACGGTGCTCTGACTTCATTTCAGCTCAAAAATGCCTCAAAACATTCAATTCGGATTCAGTAAAAGTTCAGAAATTTTCCATTCAGTCATGACACAAAGCTGCTCCTACTTCTTATGGCACAACCATGAAAGTTGTGTTAGCAGTCGATGCCAAGTGCAATTCTAGCCATTCTGAATCTTTTCTCACCAATTTCTCAACAAACCTGAAGTAAAAGTTGATGTTCCAGATCATTTCGTCTCATTTCCAAGGTCACCTTGTCTTTATAAAAAGACTTATGACAGCTAACCAAGTCATCATATGTTCTGTAGTATTTCCCCAGTGATGAGAAATCCTGCCTTGTGATTTCACCACAGAGGTGTAAAGTGTAAATGGTGTCATTTTAGGTCACGGAGTGTTTTATTAAAAATGTATTAAAATATTTGAGGTAAATGTTGACGCTCCTGATCATCCTGTGTGGTTGACACCATCACTGTCTTTACACTTTTTTTTTTTAATACAAAAAAAAAAAAAAGTTAACAGGTATGTGCTAGCTACCTAAAATTACGAGCTAGCTTATTCTCCATGGCAGTATTTTCCAGTTGCCTAGCAACAGCACTCAACCTTGACACCTCCCCATTGTGGACAGAAGTACAAATTCACACGTTTGTGTATTTATAGATGTCAAAAGAAAAAAAAAAAAAAGTGCATTTTGGATGATGCATTAAATGTTTTTGCATGGGGGGCTTTTGATTCAGTTGTGCTTGTGAATTGATTCAGTCGTTTACAAACAAAGCACCAATCACTAAAAATGGGTGGCTATCCTGATTTTTATTTTAATATAGTGCTAATTCTAGAGCTATAATTACTATGAATTACAAAAAACAACCAGGATTTTGAAAAAACCCTTTGTAAACCATTTGTCCAATACATCACATCTGATTTATTTCAAAGATTCTGGTTTTTGAGTCATCCTGAAACAATGAGGAGATTAAAGCATCACTCCTGCCTCCTCGAAATTACAAACCAAAAACATTACTGAATATTTGCTGTTATTTCTTCAAAATGGATCATATTTGAAAACTCTTGCGCTTATAAGTATCGTGTCTCAGCATGCATGGTTGTGAGAATCTGATCAAGCGGTTTAGCAACAGACAGAAGAAACAAAAGCAGGGTAAATAAAGTCGTCTGTGCAGAGAGTGAGGAAGTGTGTGTGCCTTTTCTGAGAGACATGATGGCCTAGTTGGGCCAAAGAGGACAGTAATGTGGGCTAAACAAACAGGCTCAGTCCATCCTGTTCCCTACACTAGCCTCCTGTAGTGTGCACTACTTAGTGATGTTCTGTCCCCTCTGGCCAGGACACGTTTACAATTCTGTAAAATTAAAAGCTGTTCTTCAGTTCTGTGTTCATTCAAAGCTCCTGGAATGATTCTACACCATTCCGCTACAGCACACTGAATAAAAGTCCTTGACACTCCTCAGAACTTTTTTTTTCTTTTTAAGAAATATAAATTTTTAATAGCAACTCTGGTGTGCAAGTGCGCATGCTCTGGTTTTTCATCATGGTCAAATCCATCAGTTTTGGTCTTTAAAGTGCATATCACGGGTAAATTCAGGAGCAAGAGCAATGTAGTTCTCCCATTTTATATTAAACTTTGGTCAAATATCTGTCACATTTTGCATTTTATGCAATTTTTTTTTTTTTTTACCTTGCACAATACCAGAAAAATTCAGTTGAAAATCAAGCCATTTAAGGCAAATTGGTCCTTGGCATTTGGATTTCCCAGGAAACATTGATTTTTGTGACATCGCGTGCAGGACGCCTCCCTCTGAATCCTACGTTCAATGTTATCGCGTAATTATTAAAATGGTTAACAGCTGTATCGTAGGAGGGCGTAGCAACACCAACCTTGATGGGATTAGTACTCATTGGTTCCCAAAAGACCAGACAACGAGAGAGAGATGGGAGCGCTTGGTCGACACAGGCTGTGCACTGAAACCATGCAAAGCTCACGCAGCCTGCTGGCGCTTCTGCAGATAACGTCACGATTCTGGCTCCAGACGTGTTTTTTTTTCCTGCTGTAGACAGATGGCCTTGTGCAAAATTACCCTTCTGGATGAGTGTAAAGGGACAGACTGTCATATTAAAATAAAATTAAAAACACACGAAATTGGTCCAGAATATGCCCTTTAAGGTCACCTCTTGGAGAAGGTGAAACTGATGTGTGCAAAATAAACCTTTAAGATGAGTCATTAAATTGGATACCTGATACCACTTTCAAGTACACACACACACCCCTCACTCCTACTGGTAAGTTGCAAATAATGGCTTCTGGCAATTTTGTCACAACACTGTCAGTTTGAAGACAGGGTTAGTGCTGATATAGGAAAATAATCAAAACAGGTGGTGTGATGTTTCCTGAGGCAAGATGGTCCTACCATCACCCAGAAGTTACAATTCATCAACTACTTCAGTTTATTTATTAAATATACTACACACTTACCCATTTAATGTTGTGGAACTTCAGTACACCAAGTTAGCTCCTGTAGTCACTTACATTATAGCAGCTGTAAACAGTTGTTCCTTCACCAGCCCCTCTTTATTCTCTCATCTGTACTCAGTAAGTCAAAAACAATGCAGCTTGTCATATTACAAAGAAGGGCAAAGTCCTCTGTCCTGAAGATGTCTGAAAATGTCAAGCTACAGGTTTACCTCTGACCTCGGTGTCTCGACAAAGCTGACACTGGAGAACATTAGCTACTTGAGAGTCAGTTTTTGGTGCAATGCTTCCTTCTTCTGCCCAGAGTGGAGCTTCACAGCCATTTACTCCTGATTTTATTATTTCCTCTTTAAGTATTGTACTAAAATCTTCTCCAAATGTGTGCGCGAGTCATTCCAGGAGCTGAAATGAGGTTTATCAGGTTACCAGCAACAAATCTGCTGGGGGTTTTTTGTACATCATATATCATGCAGAAATATAAAGTAAATTTTGCACTACCTATTTTATAGCTGACTTCACAAGAGCACAACATAAAGCTCCAGCATGCATGTGCCGTGTCTTTGGGGTGAAGGTTTAAATGAGGGAGTATGGTCGTTTTTAACTCTGGAACAGTAGAATGGCCTGTAGCGACCCTGAATGGACTCGCCACCTGCTTTACAAACCAGGATTAAGGTCTTAATCTGCAGATTACGATTGGCCCTGTTCCCACTGTGTGTGCCTGGTGGAGGACCAAAGTTTCTGAGGAGAGGAACGAAAAAAAGTCAGCACCGGCTGTGCTACAATCAGCTTCCAGCCTTGGCGTCCTCAAATGAATCAGAGCGCTGAGAGAGAGATTACGGGGCTCAACGCCTCCACATAGCAATAGTTATGTAAGTGATTGGGACGTGGGTTAGTGCGGCTGGAGCGAGAGGGAACTCAGAGCGAGGAGAGAACACACGAAACATCAACATTAGGAACATGATCCAAGTTAACATGAAGTCCATAGAGACAAGTGTTCTTATTGCAGACTTGAATCTTTATCTTCTTGTGGGATAGAAATCTTGGTCAATGTGCGAATGCTAGAGCACAGAGTCGGCATCCATGTTGAAACGCTGTCAACTGACATCACGCTAAACTTGTTCAAATGTTAATTATGGTGTTTGGATTGATCTACCAATTTAAAAAGGTGACTGTTGATTCGGGACAAGCTTCAAGACTTCAAGAAGGGGACCCGTTTCTTGCCGATGCTTTTATGACCCAAGATAATTTCAGCTAACGATCACACTGATTAACATTACATGGTAAATGGAGAACACTAAAGTTTATAAGCTGGTAAAAGTAGAGCTTCATTCGAGAGGCTCGATTTAGTTAAAAAAAAATAATAATAATAATAATTGTTTTTAAATCAATAAAAATTAACACCAAATTATTTTTTTAAAAACACCTTATAGTTTTAAAGACCAAGTAAAAAATTGTAACCATTTGTAATTATTAGTATTTTAAATCTCAAATATACTGGAACATAAATTATATCAATATTGTACATCATAATCACCCAGCCCGATTACATCCTGGAAATTTCATATCATTTCCACCTGTGGTGCTGAGCAATCCTCATCGACTCGTACTCTCTCCGCCTCTGCACTTCATCGGCAATATGTTACACTTGTTCTGCTGCGCTTTTCTTAGGGAAAAAAAAAAAAAACCCACAGAGCAGACAGACAATGCTACCATGTGTATGCGTGCACATATGTATTTGTCGCCTTAGAGATATAACCACACTTATTTTCATCTTAATCAAGATTACAGCTTGTCCAATTTATTTATGCCAATAAGGGTTTTTTTCCCCCTCCCTCCCTCAGAGCCTTGACTCACTTCCCACTAAACAGGTCAGCGACACCACATCCTCTTTCCAGGCACCAGAGCACCGGCATGAGCACTGAACAGCTCAGAAGTGAGGGTTATGTAACCCACCGGCTGCTTTTGTGGAAAAAAAAAAAAAAATCTGTCCATTCGGCTCAGACATAGAGGTGTGACCATGTCAAAAACGTTCAGACTGAGTCCAACAGAAGGTGAACAAACAAATAAAACAATCACCCTGAAGGTGATCGTTTTCCTGTAACAGCACGTCCTTGAGTGTTTTATTCCTCTTAGACCACAGCAAGCAGTGAAGCATCTGCTGTACGAGCCGTTACTGTAGAAACAATAACGCATTATAACGAGTGCGTTAATATAAACCTGTGATGTGCAGCTGCACTACTGTCAGAGCTGCTGTTATAGAAAATTAAAATCAACACTTTGATCACAATCCAGAACTCAGCGGCGCCATGATGCAATAAAGATGAATAAAACCCAAATCCTGCTCTCTATATTAATTCATATCTATATAAACACTTCCTAAGGAAAACGTTCCAAAACCTTTTAAGCTACAATTGAACTCCGAGCTTTTTATGCCAATTCTTATGCTAGCAAAGCTCCATAACTAGTGCAACAGCTACACTGACTTAACATTCTGCTGCCTAACAGGATTTACATCATCCAAATTCACAACCATATTAATTTCATCATTCCTGCTGAGTAAACAACAACATCTGGTTTGTAATGTGAGGAAATTAATAGCATAAAGTTCTCAGGATTAATGTAGATTTACTGCTAATAACTTTCCTCAGCTTAGCCTGCCTTTTCATTATGTCAAGCTAGTTAGCTAGCTTCTCCCATACGGCACATATAGTTAACCAAGAATTATGTTTTGTCTTACTGAATGTTTGATGATTTGACTTTTACAAGTTAACAAGACACTTTTTTTTTTTTTTTAATTATCCAGCCTACATAGGGGCTAGCTCATCTGCCAGCATAGTAATGCTTAGCAAGTTAGTTAGAAAAAGTTCTAGCTGAACCATTTTGGTGGAAAAATTTTGTATTTTCAAGACAAACTACTTGTGAAAAATGCCACTCTTTATGCTAGTTATGTTTAAATCCTACGCTCTATGCTGGTTAGCCAGCACATAACTAGCCCAGCCCCTACACACTCCTGGCTGGAGGAAGAAACTGAAAATATCGCATTCTCCAACATGGCAACGACCTGCTCGACCTTGCTGTTAATAAGCGAGCCAAAATGGATTGAGGGAGAGCGGGTAAGCCCCCAAAAACCTGTACTGTGACCCCCGATTTAGCATCGGAGCGGTGAGTCAGAGCAACGGGAGCGTGCTGGTTATTCAGCCGTGACTCAGAGATTATGGTGTTTGTGGAGACACGGTGGCTAATCAAGGAGCTTCAGGGAGCTGCAATCCATCAGCATAGTGCTTATTATGAGTCAGCCCTCACACGCTAATTCTTGCTCACACTATCCCCAACACTAATAGCTGAAGGCCAAGGCAGAGGAGGCTTGATCGGGTGCACGATTCCCCACCACACACATTTACATTTCTCCCATCTTCGATCTTAGGCCTCCCCAATCGACTGTGAGCTCAGCCCCAGTTCCTCCACACTCAGAGTGAACAGAAGGAGAGGAAGTGACATAACCACCAGCACCTCACACTTTTGGTGTGAGCGACCGACACGGCGGTCAGATAATCACCACGCATCAGCTCCGAAATGGAGCAGAGTTAGATACACGAAAGGCACAATTAAGAAACATGCAATTAACACAATCTTTGAATAAAAAAAGAAACTTGACTCAAAAGTTGACTTCTAAAACTTCCAACAACTATAAAGGGGAGATAACACTTGTGCCAGTCACACTTAGTGAAAGAGGTGTGGCCTGTGTGTCCATCACGTGCCCTGAAGGAGGCGTGACCTGGATGTACCAGTTCAAAAATACATTAAAAGATTGTAATAAATAAAAATCAGAAGCATCTTAAAAAAAAGGTGTAGTCAGTGATTTGGAGACTTTGGTGGAAATTAGCTGGAGCTAACCTTTTTGGAGAGAGAGAGAAAAAAATAAAAATAAATAAATAAAATTTACAGCCCCTCCCTTAAGTGTTTTCTGCAAAGCCACACCCCCAGATACATACCACACAGTGTAGGACATCTGACCTTCAGCGCTGGAACAGTTTATTATGCGGGTCACAGCAGATACACCAGTACATATTATACTCATGTTGAACTGCCAAACCACAGGTCATACAGCTGTGGTCAGATGTTTACAGACAGGAACATGAATCCCACGGCAGTGTTGGGCTTTCAATGATGAATTCTTTGAACTGCGCCTTTTCCGTAGAAGAATGATTGTATATCATACATCTTTCATTAAAAAAAAAGAATTTGGTGCACAAGTTAATATATTTTGGGTTTGCTGAAATCAACATGGGGCCGAAAGTCTACAGAATTCTGGGTGGATATTTGACGACCAATTCTGCCAAGAAAAGCGGAGTTCAATTAAGTGTGGCATTTCTTGGCAGAGACTCAACTTTTAAATACAGTCCACGTATTTCCGATAGTGCTGAGATCAGGACTTGTTTTAAGCTTAAATGTTCTCCTGCTTTATCCTCCATAACGGGCTCTAACGCGTGTTTGGAGTCACTGTCCTTTTGGAACACCCAACTGCGTCAAAATTTCTGACGGTTTTAAAGTTATGCTGAAGAATTCAGAGGTTCTTCAGTATTCCATCTGCTTTGTGCAATGCACCAGTTCCACTGGCAGAGAAACAGACCCAGCGCATGATGCTACCGCCACCATGCTTAACACTGTACACTATGTGTTCCTCTGTACCTCTGTCATTGTGGCCAAACAACTCAATCTTTGTTTCATGTGACCATAAAACTTGCCTCCAGAAGGCTTCTTCTTTGACCATGTGGTCAGCTGTAAACTTTGAGCTTGAAGATGTTGATTTTTGGAGCAAGGGGCTTCTTTCTTGGATCGCAACCTTCCAGTCCATGGCAATATTTTTTCCCCTCATCTCATTATCTGTAGCTGCTTTATCCTGTTCTACAGGGTCGCAGGCAAGCTGGATCCTATCCCAGCTGACTACGGGCGAAAGGCGGGGTACACC
>JAODOF010000018.1:3358726-3368790 GCA_027576175.1 Sciades proops | reverse complement strand
CGCAGTCACTGGGAAGACACAAACACACGTTAATTCACATCAGGTGTAGTGAATCTGCCACTTACCTTCCCCAACTCTGCCCTCCTGTCACAGACCGATGCTTGACCACGCCCCGGCTGCCACAGTCACGTATCAGATACTTAATGTGTCAGAACTGATGTTGTTCCATGCAGAGAGATTTCCTCCTTTAGATCCTCCATGATGATTATTGTGGGCCGATTCTGACATGTGGAGAATCCTGTCTTCTAATCTTCTATTTTTAGTTTCAAAGCAATCTTGGATCTGAAATAAAAAGAAAATAGGACATTTCTTGTCAGGAAAAATCCCTGTGGATTCAAACTTTTGGGACACCCTGTATGTTACAATAATGCTTAAATGTTTTTAGATGCAGAAAATGTGAAACAAATGGAGAGCTTTAAATATAAAAAGAGGTTTTTGTAGGTTTTAAATAATGTCTCCTTGATGAAATAACTTTTTCCAAACAGTTTGTGGTAGTGGTCTCTGATTTTTGGACTTGAATTACCGTATGTAAAGCAAGCAATTGTGGATTTGAATTTTATCCCTCCCATTTTCTCTGGCCTTATCTCACTAGCTCTGTGCTTGTCGGGTGGCTAGAGGGAGACGACAGATTTTTCCACCCATTTGTTTCCCTTGCCAAACAAAGCACAGCACGAGGACTCTGACCTTTTTAATGGATCAATGCGCCCCCTTCCTGACTCCCAGGAGGTCCTTCTTCTTCTTCCACCAGTGCCTGCGCTATGAGAGGACCTTTAAAAAGGTGTACAACTTCCCAGTGCCTGGGTCATGAATGCAGTTTACTTTTGTCCTGTTTTTGCTTTTGACACACGTAAGCAGTAGCTGTTAAGCTGTGTAGACACCTGAGGCGTAGCCCTTAATTCACCTCTGAATGTAACATCATCACTGGTGATGCAGCCCCAGCATGGCTCAGCTGATTTATTGACGTTTAATCAGACGGCGCTTTGTGGTATCCAGAGCAGCTTGGCATTGCTGGCTATTTCCACACAGCAGTGTGAGATTGTTAGACAGGGGGTGTGGGTAAGTTGGGGGGGGGCACACTTTTTATAGCCAACTTGTTGATTGCTCAAGCTTGCCTGAGTGTGTGGCGATACATGAAACGCCAGCCATCAGGGCCCTGATCCCTCCATCTTATCCTGTATCAGATGCTAATTAGCCAACACAATCAATACGATTACTGCCATCCCAATGGATTCCTACTAGAAGAGACGAAATTATCTTGGTCTCTCCACGCCCATTAGCCTGCATGATGAGATTATACCACCCTGGTCACTTCCTCTCTCCCTCTCTCCCATCCATTCAGTGATTAAAACACTATAATTACATCATTGCCTTGTTTTCAATACAGCTGTCATTCCACATCCTGCGTTCTTTCCAGCACTCTGTACAAGAGATTAACCTCAGGTCATATCTCTGTATGTCTTGTGTCCCCCTTCTGCCATTTAATTCCTCAACTTTGACTTTCCAAATCACTTCATGATTGCACTCTTGCCTCCATGATGCCCGTTGTCGCCTCGTTCTATGCCTCACCCATGTATTTTGTATGGCTCAATGGAAATGTGACATTTGCAGAGCAGAACCTCCTGCAGGTCAAGAATGCAGGAAGAAGAATAGATGAAATTCGTTGATTTTGAAAATGGAGCTGGTGCTTAGCATAGAAGGCTGACTTAGTTGAGTTTTGAGTTACGTTCAATGCAGTAGATCAGTTTTTGCCATTCAGACTGTTAAATTATGCAAATTGGCAGTCAGTACAGTAGATTTTATTCAGGGGTTTGGGAATAAAAAGCTCTTTGAATGATCTAAATCAGTAATGTAATTAGAAATATGTATGTCGCAGCTGTAAAAGAGCTCTAATGCTACATTTAATAAGGCAGTTTGCACAGCATAGTAGTCTGTGAATGTATTGTATGTGTATTAGACACATAACCATTACATTATTTAATGCCAATGCACCACAAAACTTGAATATTATGACAGGAATTTATGGCAAGGTAGCTACTCAGAAACTGCTTCTAATGCTATGTATTACCCATCAAGAAAATGGCATAACCTGGTGTGTATAATAATAATAATAATAATAATAATAATAATAATAATAATAATTAAAGACCCCTTTCCAATAAAAAAGTGTCCTGATGAGTCATGCTTGCCTCTTTCCTATATCTGGATTGATTTAGTCAGAGAATGACTTCAATTCAGATACTGTGCCATCTTGTGGAATTTATGAGCAGGCTTATGAATGGTCTTCTTGCTTGTCTAATGACAAAAGAATAAGAGCACACATTACCGGACTAGATGCACCCTACACTGAAAGCATTACAGTTTTCCAGGGGTGAAAGTAACTTTTATTTCTTGCTGGTATTATTATTTTGAGTCATAGTGCGCGTGCACAGCGCACGCTGAAAAATACACCTAATTATTTATTATTGTCTACTTATCAAGCATTCACTAGGACTTCTTATCACTCAGTAGTACTAGTATAGTACTTTATCACACTATCACTCTTTCATCCACCTGTATCAGTTTTTGATTATAAATAAATTGCAAACACATCATTTCAACAACACAATCGTTTTAATAACATTTTTTTTAGCTGAACAGTTGAAAACTAACTTTTCATTTTGGACATTGGACACAGAACAGTGTAACAGAACAGAAAAGTGAAAGTTACTTTGATTACCAGCTGCGCACGTTATAGCACAAGATCTGGTTAAGCCGTACGCGCGCTGTAGCTCGCTCGTTGTTTGTCCAGCGAAACACTGCACACATAATAGAAGAGGCTGGATGCAGTGTTGCCAGATTGGGCGGTTTTTGAACATATTTTGGGCTGGAAACCGTCAGCAGTATCTGGCAACACTGGCTGGATGCTGGGCGCTGCCGGGAAATGGGGCGGAAACTGTTGTACGCGGTGAGAGGCGCTGCCAGGAGCTGGGGCGGAAACTGTCGTACGCTCAGCTGGGAAACACTTGCCAGTCATAACCAGGCGGTCGTAAAGTCTATCGGGCGTAGGTCGTAAGTCGACGACTACCTGTATTAATTCCTGAAATGTTTCATTAGTTTTCCTCCTCTTGGTGTGGACCTGATAAAGAATTGTCGTATTAAATATTCAAAGCCTTCTTAAGCCCTGTTCAGACTGAATTAGTTTTCCATGTGGATATGTGTGTGTAAAGATCAAGACGCGCAGCATGTGTTGTACATGTGGACTTTTTAGTGTGACATCGTAAAGACGCGCCCATCCCTGTGATTTCTATAGAGATGAGACATCCTGTGATCAGAATTACTACAGTTGTCCTTCAGAAACATCCCCGAACTCTCACGCGTCTGGAAATGGTGTCTGAACAATACTTTCGATGCCAAAGCTTCGTCGGACGTGCTCGCAAGCATCCGCAAACGTCTAAATGAATGTTCCGCTTGTCTTTTAAACGTGCCGTTGTTGTGTGATCTGGTGGCGGATGGCTGGAACTGGGTCCTCAACGGGTCTGAGTGGACAAGAGCCAATGACTGTGGTCTGTCTGAAGTTTTGAAGGCTAATTACTTTAACGCTAGCAAACAATAGCCTGTGTTTACAACGAGTCGGTCCGGTTCGCATTAAACCAAGACTTTCTGCTGAACCGGTGTCCAAGTCAGGAAGTCTGTGTGTACTGTGTTTACTGTGTATACGTTTTCTCAAGATCCTCTGAAGCTGGCTATGAGAAGAATTAACCCGAGGTGAAAGGTGATCCTCGCGAAAGACGAGTCCAACATTAATTCAGATGTATGCGCTGGAATCGGAACGAGAACTCGATTCTGACTTTGCTTTTCGTCGCTGCTTTCCGTGCCGCCCTGTCTTAAGGCTACATGTGTCAAGTATGCATTATGCATGAGACGTAATTCATGCCTGCTTTCTGCTAATGTTACAGAAGGCTTGGGTGTTGAATTTTACATCAGCAAGTTCTTGGCTCGCTTGGCCAAAGGGTCACGCTGTAGCGTTTTTCAACGTTTCCATGATTTCCAGGTATTTTATGACTGACGCACCTGCCATCAGCAGGCTCCACGAGCATGTGAAAAGCTTTTATTTATTTATTTACTACTTCCCATCTCTGGAATGCATTCGTTCTTCGTCACTGACTACAGATTTGGGATTTTCAAGTGAATGTTAGGATTGTATTGCTGTAAAATGTAAAGAGACAGCCCAGGTCCATGAGACGGAGCTTTGCTAAGCAGTGACCAGAGGTAATGGTGAAGAATGAGCTCTGTAAAACCAAAGCTCATGTCTTCCATCGCTTGGCCAGTATTATATCTTGGGAATTTCCCCAGTAATTTATCCGTCAGCGCAAGACTAAACGGTTGTGATTTCAGCAAGTTTCCCAGCGTGATTTTTCTTCAGAGTGTTTCCCAAACTGAAGTTGAGTAAAAATATTCGGGTTCTTGTCCTCCAGTGGCTACGGAGCCACGTTAAACCTGTTCTGGCCGACCAACACGGAATAACAATAATGGAAGCCGACTTTCCAGCCATACAGCGGTATGGCGTGTGACTTCAGTAGGGCCCCTACCCGGCGTGCACGCTTTCTTAGCTGCACCTGCATAGGCCTCTCCAATGCAGGGTAAGTCAGGAGCATCCGGATGCCTTGATTGCTTTCCCCAGGGACGGGAAACACTCGGGTAACCGAAACTGAGAACTCCTTCCACATGTGCCTTTCCGTTGCCAGTCCGAGCCAAGGCCGCGCCTCTTTAGCATCTTGGACTGGATTAATGTTTTCTGATTGTAAATTGCACCGGAGCCTCTGAAGGCCTCGGTCCCTCCGGGGTCTGGATGGAAAAATTTTTTTTAAAAATAGTCGTGCACTGGGAAAGGTGAACCTCCTGATGAAAAGTCTTCTCCGAGGTGCTTTCTTCCTCTCCTTGTCCCCTTTCTCAAGCAGCCAGCCAAACACTTTTCAGCTGATGCCGAGGACGGCGCCGACAAGGACCCGGGTCTGAAATGATCTCACTCTGAATGCAGCCGCTTCATTACAGGGGAGCTTCTCATATGGACCGTCACTGGCAATATACATCAAAAAGACGACCGTGAACCTTTAAGGACAAGAAGGCAAACTGGTCGTGGCAGAGGTGAAAAATAAAACATGCCACAGACGGGAAGGTTAACAGGAAAAACAAGTGACTTGTTTACTTTTCGGAAGACAAAATAGACGTAATTGAAGCGGATGGCCTCCGTAATGGATGTTTTTGAAAGTGAAATGTTTGGCTTTCGCTGTTTATGGCTGGTTTTTTTTTTTTTTTTATAAATTGTTTGTCTTCTCGACACTTCTGCGATTGGCCCAAATGCTGTGCCACATTCCTCAGAAATCACTCGGCTGAATTCGAACAGCGATCGCTCCTCTGCTGATCTTTTGTTTAATTTGACCCAAACATTTCTAACGCAGGCATCATCTACTGCCGTTTCACTCTACCAGATGGGAACGTAATGTGGCGGCTCTCCTTCGTCGATCAATGTGTCACCGTTTACCGGTAAATGTTACAGAAGTTTCTGGATTTCACTCGCACTAATCACGGTTTGTTTTTCATCAGTGTTCTGAATCAGTTCTGAAAATCATCATAATTCTTACCAAATGTACACAGTCGGGGGAGTTTATACCGCCGTCAGCTTGATCAGAAGACGAAGGTCGTGTCAGCACTTCATGTGAACAGTGACCTTGCTGGAGTTTAACAGAAAAACACACACGCGCATCAACTGTTCCTCCGTCACTGTTTTTCATTAAAGTTTATGCACGTCTGTAATATCGAGTATTATCAGGGAAAGTGGAGTGGTTTCAGTTGGCTCTAAACAAGACCGTTTCTTTCTTTCTTTCAACCCCTCATTTTCACTTATCGAGAATTATTAGTCTATAACAGTGGGTTTTCAAAATATTTTGGCTCGAGAACCACCTTTCAGAAATCTTTTTATCCAAGCAGACTGCATTTGTTGTGGAAAGAACACGAGGCATATGATTTGATGCTATAAAAAGAACTCGGTGCAATGAGTTTGCACATGCGGTATATAAATCGCCAGTGTGAGACAATTATATTTGGTGCAGGAGTGCAGTGGGTTTTTTTTTTTTTTTTTTTAAACTGCAAAGTTACAGGGCCTGTATTTTTGAGCTTGAGTTTTTTCCCCTGGTTTCACATCGTCAGCTGGAGACGGAGGTGTAGATCAGTACTTTAAGCCTTTTGTCTGCTTTGCTTTACGCACAATGCACATTCTCTTTCTCCTGTTCTCAGACACACCCCAGTCTCAAACACACCTCGATCTCAAATACTGTCGGTTCTCAAACGCACCACAGACTTGGACACTGCCGGCCTTGAAAGCACCCTGGCTTAGAACGCACCGCTGTCTCAAGAAAACAGCCTGGTCCCGAGCAATGCCGTCTTGAAAACGTCCCATTCTTGATCGCTGCCCGTCCTGAACACACCGCTGTTTTGAAAATTCCCCCAGTCTCAAACATGCGTCAGTCTTGACCTCTGCTCTTGAGAGTAGGCGGTCTCGAACACTGCTCATTTCAAACATTCAACTATCTACCTTCAGTCTCACACACGTGAGGTTTGATTTCTTGAATACTCGGTCTCAAATCATCGACTCGTTCCAGGGTCGGACCATCAGCTCTGAAAATTGACGAGGCTGATTGTGGAACCCTGCCAGTGAACCAAGAACCATCCGGCCTGCAGGTCTTACCTCCAGTCAACTACCCCAATCTTACACACATTGGGTCTGGAGCACTGTTCTTCTTGGACAGGGGAAAAAGTTCTTTGAGTCCAGTCCATCTTTCAGTACCAAGCATGAAACATCACACTGGTACTAATAATGGAGATGGTGAGTGAGAGAGAGAGAGAGAGAATATGCAGGAACGGCTTTTGAGTTATGAACGTGTCACAGCTAAGAAGAACTCTTGGAGAAGAGCAGCTCGAGGCCTGTTGACCATATGCACTCTTGTTCTCGCTGATTCTTTCCAAGTGTGTGTGTGAGAGAGAATGAGATCATCCGGTGGATCAGGTTATTCATACCTTATGGAAGCCGAAATAAAGCCGACGCGATGTGTGTCTGTGTGTTTTCTCCGGAAGACACCCTTCCTGTGCTGTTTATAACCGTATGTGATCTCTCCGCTTTTACATCCCAAGTTTTAACATGGCTGCCTTTCAACACCTGGCTTTAGAAAGTTTTACTGTACTGCACAGCGGCATTTAAAAAGTTATTAACGTAACTTAATCAGGATCTGATCTCCCACTCCGAAGCGACTCGTTGTCCGGAAACTGCTCTGGGTTTTTTCCCCTCTCACATCTCCGCACGTCTTAATTGCATTTTTGGTTTTAATCGAATCAGTGACTCGGGCGTGTGGCGTTGGCTCAGTTTCTGGGGTGGAGCGCTCTTCCTCATCCTGTAATGGCGTGAGATTGCCGCTGGCTTAGGACTCAGAAACTCGCTCGGAATGTGATGGAAAAGCCGGAGGTTTGTGCTTAAACCTGAACAAATGGCAGCGTTCGACCGTTTCAGCATCAATCCAGCCCTGGAGCGGAGCTGCTGCTTTTGATAAATTTCTAAGAGGAAGGAGAGAGTGAGAGAGAGACTGAGACTTAAAGATGTCGAGTATTAAGACTGCCCTTGGGAGGATGTCAGGCGTAGTACAATAAATATAAACCAGTATACAATGCTCCTCTGTGTCGTTCCCCTCCCCACACACACACGCGCACTCAGCCTTTACTAACGCTGTCACAGGCTGGAGAGGCCGCATGTTTGCAGTGTGTGTAACTGATCTATTGTACGGCTCTTTATAATTGCAAGTGTAATTGCAGTATTTTGAGCAGAACGTCCTGTCTACAGGGTCAGAGTTACAGGAGTCTCTGTGTCTCTCTTTCTGTGTCTCTCTTTCTGGCTGGTTCTCTGTATTGTAGTCAAAAAAATGATCTCCACAATATTCTTTTATTTGAACACGATTGTGTGAGGCGTGTTTGGTTTTGCATGTCGTCTAATATCACTAACAAATAATGGAAGCTTAAAGCCACCAGTTCAGCATGAAATCCCAGCTGAAAAGGAAAACTTTATTTTAATATTTGTCCAAATTGTTCTTGTAAACAGCTAATAAAGCACGTTGGTTGTGGCCTGGTCGGAGTCCCTGCAGGTAGTTTGTGTGTGTGTTTGGATGTTTGCCATTTTTCCCTCCAGACTAAACTCCCAGACGCTGGAGGTGAGTGATGTTTGTTGCAGGAGGAATCGGTCTGAATTTGGGAAGCAGACACCTGGTTTCATGTTCCTCAGGTTCTCCATCACAGCCAGATGTTCCTCCTCCTCCTCCTCGTGGTGTGTAGAGGAACAGTATGTGCTTTAGTCTCGCCGGTGGAGGTTCCTGATCTACATCCGCAGCTTTACAGTACCGTAAATCCTTTAAATTGTCACGTGCCAATAAATCAAATAAACATCAAGCGAGGAGAAACACTCTGATGACAAATTTCCCTGTCCAGCTCCATGTGAGTCCTGATTTTAATAAATATCGCTCCGGATTAAAGAAGGACGGAAGCCAAGACGTGCAAAGCGTGAAACGCCCGTGAGCCTGGTGTCCCGGTGGGAAATGTGTTGGATGTTAGGGAGGAAAAGAAAAATTAGATGTGCATTTCCTGAAGGAAAGAGTGCGGCTTATGGTGTGTGGTGTGTGAGAACTCTCAAAAGCTCGGAGTATAAAAATTAGAAAATGAACGTAAAAGAAAAGGATACATGTGTTAAAGGAAGAAATGAGATGAAATTTTAAAGAAGGAAATAAAGCAAAAGTTTAAAAAAAAAAAGTAGCATGGATGAAAGAGAGGGAAAAGAAAAAAGGATTGAGATGGGGAAAGAGAGGTTGAATGAAAAGTGAAGAGAAAGTAAAATAAGATGGGGAAAATAATGAAAGCACTATAGGTGTGCGCGTGCAATATTATCACTGACACTTGAAAACTGAAGAATACTGTGATGTGAGAATTTTATGACGTGACTCAACTTTAAAGTTTTGTTTTTTATCCGTAACTTTCCCGAACTCTGACCTTTCCCGTGATTCATTGCTGCGTCATAGCAGAAGCTGGGATCTTTCTTCCACTCCACTGTGTTTACGTTTGTCGCTAACTGCGAGGAAGGTAAACTCAAAGATGACTAAAAGATGGTTACGTGGGTCCGATTTTCTGACGTGCTCTGGGGAGAATACGATCAAAGTGCCCCATCTGTCTCCCCTCACAGAACAGATAGACGACATGTTGTGGCTTGACGTCAGCTACGTTGACGTTCACAATTATTTGAAGTTGATGATGGCGAGGAGCGAAGGAACTACAAAAGCACTGAGGCGTACAATATCTACACGGGAATAAAATGGGCAAAATTACGTATAAAAGAGAGAGCGAGTTTGTTTGCTTAAAGGCTGAGGTTGAGCCTCACCAGAGCACGAACAAACCCAAAACACCTGGCTTGGGTAATGAGAGCCAGTGGCGTGATAGAAATGGTCGGCTGTTCCTGCATTGCAGGGTTCGGGGAAATCCTGCAGTCATGCAGCAGCTCTCATCGGGAAGGTCTGCTCTGTCGGTGTAGAGCGATTTGTATCATTGTACTGGTTTACTAATGATGTGTTTTTGTAAGTCGCTTTGGACAAAAGCGTCCGCTAAATACCAGAACCATAACTCTAACCATGTTAACCATCAGCACCGAGCTCTAGTCTAATAGAACTCTCGCAGCCGACTGTACCGTGAGGTCTCTTGTATCGGCTCAAGAAGCAAAAGTGAGGAGAGAAGCACGGGCTCACCATTTTAATGCAGATGCTGTCAAACTTTGTAGACAATAAACACACCATAGTTAAATAATGCCTCGTCTATGTATTTGTCCAAGCTTCTTCAGCTTCTTAACTCCGCTGATCATTCCAGGTATTGGATGGTAATTGTAGGCTGCTTGTTTGCACTCGTACTAAAGCACTGGTCGCTCTCGGATTCTCTCGGCTACTTGCACCTATTGTTAGTCGCTTTGAATACTCTAATAACTCTAACTTTTTTTTTTTTTTTTTTTT
>JAODOF010000018.1:3289868-3303903 GCA_027576175.1 Sciades proops | reverse complement strand
GGCCCTCGCCGGCCACGGGGCTCGAACCCGGACCTACTTGCTGTGAGGCGACAGCGCTAACCACTACACCACCGTGCTGCCCCTCTCAGTTATTTAGCATATGTAAATGTGTGAGAATTATCAAGAGCCTCTTATCCAGGCGTATTATTTAAACCAGAAATTACATGTTTAGATCAGTCTGTCGTCTGAAATCAGAGGCTCTTTGGATTATATAACTGATTTTTGGAAACATGCAGAATTAAAAAGAGACATTATGATTTAAACTCTTAAAACACACAAAAATTGCACTTATATTCATCAGCAAATCAGATTATGTTTGGTTAAAGTCTATATTTTTCCCTGTCTGTAAAAGAGAACCACTTTGAAGAAGAGTCGAGGTTTGTTTATTGATCACTTTATCACTTAATCAACTACCACAGTTAAAGTAATTAATTAAATGAATTAAGCTGATGCTTCTTTGGGAACAGCATATAAACTTCCAGTGCTGCAGCTATCAAAGCCTTTGTAAGGGAGAAAAGGAGACATGTGTTTACATGATGTTACATGATAGCAGCCACTGAACCTCATCATTTTCTAAACAACAACAAAATATTTAGCCCTGCAATGTTGTGCAAATAATTGCTGAGAATTTTGCTGTAGCTGTATGTTAACTTACAACCCCATTTCCAAAGAAGTTGGGATGCTGTGTAAAGTGTAAATTAACACTGAATGCAATGATTTGCAAATCATGGAAACCCTATATTTCACTGAAATCGTACAAAGACAACATATCAAATGTTGAAACAGAGAAACTTTATTGGTTTTTGAAAAATACAGTATATGCTCATTTTGAATTTGATATCAGTAACTGTTCTGTTCATTCCCATAACCACATTGCGGTCATATGGAGGCATGAAAGATGCTGACATAGTCACTCATCTCTCATGTCTTTTCTCTGGGCTTGGATTGCTTGGTGGTGCCCATCTCCTCTCCAAGCATATTCACACCTACGGTCAATTTAGAGCCACCAATTATCCTAACCTGCATGCCTTTGGACTGTGAGGGGAAACCGGAGCACCCGGAGGAAACCCACGCAGACACGGGGAGAGCATGCAAACTCCACACAGGAAGACCCTTCGTCGGCCGCTGGGCTCGAACCCAGGACATTCTTCCTGTGAGGCGACAGTGCTAACCACTACACCACCGTGCCGCCCCAGATGATATCACTCTGCTGTTATTCCAAGCCAATTAAAATCACTGTGTCAGTGGATGTAGTATCACAGCTCCGCCCACATTTTATGCTTCTGTATCTCATACTTTCAAATCGACTATACAGAACGTTCCAGAAGAACTGGCTGATTTGTGTTCCAGCTCTTCCTGTAACAGCATGTTCAGGGTGTTTGTGACCTTGTGCTTCACAGCGGTGTGTGAATTTCAGCTGCGTAGAAAAGCTTTTAAGCTGAGCAACGTTATCAGGAGAAAGGCGACAGGCGCCATAGACAGGAAGGGCACTAGATGAGAGTTTTAGGCATTAGCTCATAGTCACTGTGTAACTGCACACTCAAGTATGACACAATGAGAAGTCCAAGGGGTGTGTCCTAATCCACATTCTGCATCAACTATCACCTATACAGTGAACAGAGTATTGGGTTTGGGACATGCCCACAGTGGGCTGATGAAGGTGTTTTTCTGCCATATATTTGGTTTGGGACACACCCACATTGGACTGATGTTTGTGTGCCCTATATAATGAATAGAGTATTGGGTTTGGGACACGCCCACAGGTTACCCGTAATGTAATGCAAAGCTTTACATTTCCATCCCAAATGCTGAAGGATATCACATTTCAGAAAAAGTCAGAACAATTCCCATTTACGAAGTGCCTTAAAATCTGATATCCGTCACTAAAAGCTTTAGAATTGCTGTATTTGTGAAAGCCGAAGCTCTGATTTTTCCCTCCTCATCAAACAACTCCATGGTTTTGTCCACATTCCTGCTTGGCCAATTTGTTTCTTCATATTTTTTGTAAATTATTAGCAGGCCGAGGGTGTGTGTGTGTGTGTGTGTATGGTGCTGTGTGGGAATTAAACCTCTTCAGTCCAACACCGGGCCTCGTCTCACACGACAACGCCGTCTCCTTGGCCCTCGCTGCCTCATTCAGCAGGAAATTAGGTTTAGACTTGAAGAGGACAGAAAAATAAAAGCTGCTCTTGTTCTGGAGTGAAACATGGAGCATTCTCTCTCTCTCTCTCTCTCAGTTTCTTGTTTTTGCTAGTTAAACGACTTCAGGCCAAATACTGTATGGCTGACTGTCGGCGCAGTGAGCTTTGGGCCAAAAGTTACTCGACTGCAAGAAGACATGTTTAAGGATTTTATGTCATTGGAAACGCCGCCAAAAATAATTCATAATTTTTTGACGTGAACGAAAATAAAAAATGATTGTCTAGACCCTTTTGAGAAATGATAGCTGAAGAACTCAACCTTGTGCTCAAAATCTGTGACTAAACGCAATGATGTCAGAAACGGTCGAGTGGATAGAGGAGAAATGTTATTATTTTTCTTCATGCACTGACATTGGAAATGAGTTTATATGATTCTATAAGGGACGAGACATTAGAGGGATTAAAATAAAAGTCCAAAGCGATATTTTTTAGTTTAACTGAAATAATACATTCTTATTTTATAAATAATGTGTGTGTGTATCACTGTAAATTTAAGAATATTAAATAAACTGTACTGTACGTAATAAATCACAAAAATCACTCAAGTAATCAAGGTGTTGATTAATTTTCCAGAACTGCAGCTCTGACAGTAGTGCAACTATAAAGTGATAAAAAGTATGATGCGTCATTCCTTACTAAATAAAAAATGCAATATTTGGGAAATTGCTGTGGTGTAAGAGGAATAAAACACAAGCTGTTACAGGACAATAATAAATTTGAGGTGGAAACAGTAGCTCCACTTCATCACACCACTCCGTCACTCAGCGTTTTACATATTTCCTGTTAATTTGGGAACACCCAATTTTTTACAATTCAATCAAATCTCGCTAAATGAAACCAATCTTCGAGAGAGAGTCAGAACTGTCGGAACTGAGTCAGACATTTTCCTGTTTTCTACAACATTCTTCTTTTATCATTTTATCATTTCTTTTAAAATGGCATCGTCCTGAAGTCTGAGTTCAGTCCAGTGTATCAGTAAAATCTCTGGTCACTTAAAGCCCCAGGTCTCAGCATGAGTCGATTCATCACTGCTGATTTAATGCTGCTGGATCTTCAGGAGTCTGGTGCAGATTAGCTTTGTGAAGATAACGCTGATGTTCAGGCCACCACAGGCCTTTAACCCTCACACTGACCTGCAATAAACACTGGAGCTGAGCCACAGGGGCTCCAAAGAACCACGTTCTGCCCCGGAGTACTGCAGGTCAGCTGGGAGTCCCACTGAGAGGTACACTTTGAATACCCCCTTTCCATCAGTGCAAACTAGGTACTAATCCTGGGCTGGTGCTAACACTGGTTTGGAGTTGGTTCAATTTAGGAATGTTCTAAGAACCAGTTTGCTTTTCCACAGGCTAGAGAGCCACCACAGAGCCACGTCATTACGCCACTGTATACGTCTCCACGTTCCCAGCTTGTAGCCCTGATGCTAGTGCTGCTATCCTGCCCTGCTAGTCTGCCCCATGAGCACCAAGCACAGCAACAACAATAATGATGGATGACATCATCTGTTTTTCATCATCTTCTTTGGATTAGTCAGGCTAGACGCAACACTAGCTCTGCTTTTTTTTTTAAAAAATGTGGTCAGAAAGTTTCAGCTGGTCGTGTTGGTCATGATAATTCTGCCCCCAGCCCCTGACATCACTGGTTCTTGCTTATAGACCAGCAAAGACTTGCTGTCACTCTGGAACCAGCTTTCCTGGCCGAGAGCTGGTTCTTTGGCCAACCGAACCGCACCGGCCCTAGAACTACCTTGGTGGAAAAGGGGTATGAGAGAAACAAACAGGTTCCTCAAGGGTTCCTGTAGATGGGAAATGGTTTTAGCTGTGTGTATGGTTTCTGTTGCAAAAAGGAAACCTTCTGGTGTAAGCACCTAACTGAAGAAAGGTTAAAAAATGGTCAAGCTTTTTGTTCTAAAACATTTCATCACTTACATTTTGGTTACTTTGGACCATTTTCCATTATGAGTGCTGGTACTATCGGAAACCATGTCCCAGCTGTCCTGTTGTAATACAAAATGAAGTATTTTTTAAATGATCATTCCAGAAGGTTTCTTCAAAAAATATAATTTCCTATAAAAATTTCTTAAAATATAATTCTGGAATTTATTGGAAAATGGCAGAGTACAGTCTGGATCATCTGTTGTCAAAGTAAGTCAGGCTCCAGATCCATCATCATTCGATGTTCCTTAATTTCCTGTACTTTCTTAAAAATAAAGGCAAAATCTTTAAATCTGTAACTCTTAAGGGTTCTTTAGTTTTTCCCCTTTTTGGAAGAAACCCTTAAAGTTTCTCTGTAGAACCCAATAACAGATGAGTTTCCTATCAGAAAGCTTCCAAGTAGAAACTAAGAATCGTTAACCATCTTCACTGTAGTAGAAGCCGAGTCTGTCTCTCCTCACAGTGAGAATGTGTTCAGATCCCTGGTGCTCCCGCTCATCCCGGTTCCAATACGCAGGTTACAGGGTTCACCTTGATGTCTCTGACCTTTGACCCCAGGCTCTGAGGGTGGCCGGAGTTCTCTTTCTGCTCCTGGGAGCTTTCTCTGACCTCAAGGTGAAGGTGAGGAGTTCAGATCAACCAAAAAAATAAAACTTTCTCTTTCTTATTACCAGGAATTTGTATGACTTTGAACTCCATTATTCCTGTTCTTGCACGGCACACATTCCTGACCAGTGGAATCTTGGAGAACTGCTGAAGAACCTCAGGCGTGTGGAGAACATTTTCAGTCTTCAGTATTATTACACAAAGCCAGGTCTTGGCTATAATAATTCATATTTCTGTGATAAAAATAAACCTGATATCTTGGTTTTGTTAGAGGCAGTGACACAAACAGTGAGGCAGGTCCACAGATAGACAGAGAGGCAGAGAGACCGTTTGAGAGATAGACAGACTATTACACAGACAAACAGACAGATTAGAAGATAGACAGATAATTAGATAGATCAATAACTGGACAGACAGATAGCTAGACTGATAGACAGATAAAATGAGAGACAGACAAATAGCTGGATAAAAGGACACACAAGCAGGTGAATGGAGAGAAAGACAGACATTTACAGATTTTATCTTTTGAGTTTACAATTTAATTAGACTTTATGATCGGACGTTATAATAGTGCTGGTGATTTATTATTGTTTATTCACATGCTGCTCATTTCTGTGTCCTTTTACACTCATGAGGAAAACTGATGTGATTTTTGCAAATGAAGATCAGAGCTCGGTTTATTCATTTGAAAAGTGATTTATAAATCTCTTGATGTGTTTTATTCATTTCAGCGCTCGCTGGTTCTCAGAACATCCTTGTTGTGTTGGGAACAAAACCATCAGTGAGAATGTGATCTTAACCATGTGGTTCTCCATCAGACGGGTCTTCAGTTTACATGAATTACTCAATTTCTTAAACAAGACCATCACAGTATTGGACATTGAAAAGATTGTTTGCCCAAACACACTGCCTGTGTACACAGCCTCGTATGAAAGAGATTACAGAAGAACGACGATGTACAATACGTGTGTGTGTGTGTGTGTAAAGCAATGAATTACGTGAGTGTTTTAGGGGCGTGGCTTTAGAATGAATGCTGAAGATTTGGCTTTTACATTGTAGATTCTGTGAATAGATTACCACCAAATCGAGTGACTTTTTGAGTAGATGTTAGTGATTATCCTCAGCGTGTTACGGCTCTCCAGCTCACAGCTGCTGGTGATCGAAGTTGAGTGAGTAATGTCATTCCGTTCACCCAAGTGTGTAATGCATGCAACTAATCACTGACCACCATTGGACCTCACAACTAATCACTGACCACCAATATAACTCACAAATAATCACTGACCACCACTGTACATCGCAACTAATCACTGACCACCACGGTACCTTGCAACTAATCACTGACCATCACTGACCACCACTGTACCTTGCAACTAATCACTGACCACCAATGTACCTTGCAACTAATCACTGACCACCACTGCACCTCGCAACTAATCGCTAACTAACATTGTACCTCACAACTAATCACTGGCCACAGCTGTGCCTCACAACTAATCATTGACCACCACTGTACCTCACAATTAATCGCTAACTACCATTGTACCTCACAACTAATCACTGGCCACCACTGTACCTCACCACTAATCACTGACCACCACTGTACATTACAACTAACCACTGATCACCACTGTACATCACAACTAATCACTGGTCACCACTGTACCTCACCACTAATCACTGACCACCACTGTACCTCACCACTAATCACTGACCACCACTGTACATCACAACTAATCACCGACCACCACTGTACCTCACAACTAATCGCTATCATTGTACCTCACAACTAATCACTGACCACCATTGTACCTCACAACTAATCACTGACCACAACTGTACCTCACAACTAAACACTGACCACCACTGTACATAACAACAAATCACTGACCACCACTGTACATAACAACAAATCACTGACCACCACTGTACCTCACAACTAATCACTGATCACCACTGTACCTCACCACTAATCACTGAACAGCATTATCCTTAATGACTAATCACTTATATTGGAGTACCCAGTGAATAACCACTGCTCACGTCTGTCCTTAATGACTAATCACTGACCACAATTATACCTAATGACTAATCATTGACCACCACTGTACCTAACAACTAATCACTGACCACCATTGTAACCCTTGACTGATAGTTGACCACCATTGTCCCTAACGATGAATCACTGATCACCGTTGTTTGTCTCTTCTGCATATTTTTTGTTAAGTTCTCATTGTCTTCAGAAAATCTTGTAATTGAATATGCTAATGATCATGACAGATCAGTTAATATGAAAATTAGTGTATGACATCATCCATGCAACTTTTTTTTTGCCTTAGCTATTGATCTCTGAAAAGAGCGATACTGTGCACAGGTGGGAATCTGTTTGCATTTTAAATTTTAAAACAACAAATTTCAGCTGACTTCCACCCCAATCCCAGACTCTGTAGAAAAGAGAACCATACATTTGTGTTTATATAACCAAAGGACGAAAATGTGATTCCTTTCCTTTGAGTTTGACAGCAACACACACACACACACACACACACACACACACACACACACAGAGCACTAAAGGACTTAAAGGACTAAACTCTATCACACATGTACGTGTCAGCCGTGTGTTCTGTTTAGGCGCAGCGCTAATGCAGTACGACGGACGGAGAGCAGAACGCCACTCTCAAATCCTCCCACTGAGCTTTAAAACACCGGCGTTTCTTTCAGGAGAATGAAACACGCTGACCTCCTCCATCTCACAAATACCTCAGTGTAGGTTTGAACATCTGTTCCTCAAACTTCTCCTCAGCACTAAGCGCTCTCAGGAGACCTGCAGATTCAGAGGATGGATATTTACGTGACTTTTATATCAGTCGTATTTTCCTTTTATTTTCTCTTCCTGATGATTTCTATGACAACAGGAAGAATAAGGACATGTCAAACTACATTATATACAAGTACAGGTGTTTTATAAATACCCGAGAATTTACTGCGTGACTTTATTTTATTTCTTGGTTCAGCTTTCAAGGACTACAGTTTCTCAAACTACTCTAGAATGTAAACTAATATAATTATCAAATGATCGGCCTTCAAATATATTAAAATATCATCAACAATCTCAAATTTTTAAATCAATTACATCTCATATGTACATCGGTTGTACATTTTCTCAGTGCATGCTGTAGTATGCAGTGATGATGATGATGGTGGTGAATATTTCTGTTCCAGATGTGCAGTGTACATGTGTTACACGTCTGTGTGTGTGATTCAGTGTTAAGTCGTTTATTCTGCAAATCAAGGACGAGGTGCTACAGTCTGATACTGCATACTTTACACACACACACACACACACACACACTGTCTTTTGTCCCTCTAAGGACACTGAAGAATGCCAGACTCAGATCTCTGGAAGAACAGCCGTGCATAAATGCTTTTCTTGTCTCTGGAGAGAGAGAGAGAGAGAGAGAGAATATTTCTCCCTGAGGTACTTCAGGGATCTAACCCTCCTCTTTAGCACAGTGAACCTTCTGCTTCCTCTTCATAATGACAGATCGCTCACTTAGTCTTAAAGAGTATTATATTCCAGATTAAAGACGTCCAAATTCCTAAAAACAATCCAAACGGAACGCTCCACCTTCACTGTATGGAATGTACCACTGTATGCACAACAGGAATTCGCTGCAAATTAAAATGAATATAATTTACTGTAAAAATGCTCAGGATCTCAAAGTCTGCATTCAGCCTTGCTCTAATCTACATCACACTCTGCCGTGATCCTCTGCGTGTCTGAGCCGTCTTTATCTGATTACTAGAAAGGATGAGGATCATAAACCTTCCACCTGGACGGGGAAATGAATTCCTCTGGGCAAATCAACAATCCTGATCCAGGACTCAGTACAGGACGCACATTACATCTAATACTACCAAAGCAATTACAAGTCAAACATTATCCCAGCAACAGTGACACAGAACATGGTGTAACACGCTCGCACTCAAGCCCTTACAAGTGTTTACAGTAATTCATCATCTCATTCTCTTTCCTTTCAGTGCAACGTTAAAGGAATTTCTGAGGAAGAAAACATAAAACTAATTAAGTTATAGAAAACTAATCAACACTTTCTGACCAATCAGAATGCAGAATTCAACAGTGCTGTGGAATAAACAGATGTTAAACCACAGCGGCCCTGGCATTGAACCTTGAGGGCTACCACAAGATGACCCAGCACGCCTGGAGGTCAGTGATGTAACATGTTCATGACCGCTGTCTTGGATAAGATCTCAAGCCATGTAGGAGTGAACCTCAGAATCCCAGGGCTCCTTAGAAGACTGACTGCTTGAACCTTTTTTTTTTAATGGTCGGGTTCCCTGCTCAAACTGACTATCGTTTTTTTTTTTTTTTTTCTTGGGCTAATCAGACACAAGGTATGCCACTACACTTGCTGGAGCAGTTGGGGGTTAGTCACCTTGCTCAAGGGCACTTCAGCCAGTCCTGCTGGTCCAGGGAATCAAACCAGCAACCTTTTGGTCCCAAAGCTGTTTCACTAACCATGAGGCCATGGCTTCCCCTGTGGCTTGAACCTGGTCAGGGTTAACAGGGTGTAAACTGTAATTTGTTTATATTTTGGGATATATAACCAACTAAGTTCACTGGAAACTTATAATAATAACTGTAGGAGAGACTGGGATTGGTCAGAATTCCTTCAGGAACAGGATGAAAAAAAGTCCCCAGGGTTCTATTCAATGCCACAGTGGGCATCTGATGCCATCTGGGAGCCAAGGGAGCAAAATTATCCATGCTCTCTGGGTAGGAGGAGCATACTCCTCTCTCTCTCTCTCTCCTGTCAATCATACGAACACTAGCCAACAAGCTGTGAGCTCATGTATGAGGAAGAGGGCAGATAGCACGTTCCTGAGAGTGTGTTACGCTGCCCTGTGATGTGACCCAACATGAGCAGCAGTTTGATAAGATGCACTTAGCAGCTTCAGGTGTATCAGAGGAAAAATTGGGGAATGTTAGAAACCTGATGAAATTCTTACAAGAAGATGTTTTGCATTAAACATGTATAGACTGGATGGATGTCGAACAGCAGGGTTCTGCGATCTTATCCGCAAATACGGCTGCGGAGACATGAGTATGAGCTGTTTGAAGACCATGAAGGACTAATTATACAAGTGGAATCAGGTGCTTGGAGGGAATGAAAACCAAAAATGGCAGGTTGGGAATTCACATATGGTTGCTAAGCAGAGTCACAAAGTTATTTCCAGATGCATGTGGGATCTTGTAATCTGCTACATCAGTTTTCAAACCTTTATGTTAGTGTAAGGCTGCGGCGCTCCTGCTCTCGGTCCTTCTGTCCTGTGCAATGCGTTATGGGTAATGGTCGGGGTCATGGTGAAAGCCTGGTTGGGGGTCTAGTTTGACACTATTGCCCCAGACTGTGGTGTTGCTTCAGAGTCAGATCAAAGCCTGGTGACATTGCAGGAGGCATTGTAGGGAAGCAACTCAGCGTCCCGTAGAGATGGGTGTGTAAAACGAGATCTTCACCTCCACACCAAAACATCTACAGCTTCAAAACACCATGTGGCTGTGTGTGTGTGTGTGTGTGTGTGCGTGCGTGCCATCCGGGAAGCTTTCTTCAGGACTCACCACTGCTGAAACAACTACAAATATTTGCTTTATAAGAATAACAGCACTCCAGTGGAACCAGGATGGAGTTGTGCACGTGGGCATCGGAGGAAAAAAAGCAGCAGGGAGAGATGAGTGAAAGAAACAATGAAGTGGTTTAAATATTTGTGGAGTCTTTGTTCAGCCATCATTCTTAAGGCATATTTCTTTGTAGTGTACGTAAATTGATAGGCGCCTGAGTTCCTGCTGAGTTTCAAGAACCTTCTGAGGAACTTCCCTGTAGACTCCCTCCTGTATGAGTTCCTGTTCAGGAGTTCCACCAGGAACACACTCCAGGAGCCGTGAGAGTTACGGAAAATAACAAATGGTACAGATGATGTAAGCACAAAGAAGGCGGAGATTCAAGCTTTGTTCTTCTTTATTGTTGTAGTTTGTTGCTCAGATGTGTGTGTGTGTGTGTGTGTGTGAAGTTTTGACATTTTCTTCAATATCTAGTCCTGAAAACTACAGACTTCACTGAAACTTCCTGAACTGAAACTGACATCTTCAGGACAGAGGAGTGTACGCTTCGTTGTGGTTTTTCTGTAACATGAAGAGAGAGAAATAAAGACAGGATGGTGAGGGAAAGACTGTTTATAGCTTCTATAATGTAAGTAACAACAGGAACTAACTTGTTTTGAAGACGTGATGCAATTTTTAGACTTGTTTTATAGACGTTGTTAGAGGTAACTAAAAATGGATAAAAAGTACTGTATGATGTCATTTTTTCAATAAATAAAACATCATAATCGTCAGCAAGTTGCTGTGGTATAAGAGGAATAAAACACTTGGGGACGTGCTGTTAAAGGAAAACAATCAGCTTCAGGGTGGTAAGAGTAACTCCGCTTCATCACACAATAAACACACACACTGTGATAATGAGTGAGTAATTAAGTGGGCTTGTACAGAGACTGGACTTGAGGGACACCGTGCGATTGAGGTTGGAGTGCACGTTCATTGTCACGTTAATTTAGATAAGATTTAAACACGCGTAGGAGTAAAACCTTGGGGTTAACTTTATTAAAAGTTGCACTGAGATCACTAAGAGCGAGGATAGACGAGCTGAGTGCGTCTCGAGCGACTCTAAATCATCAAACGTTCACACTTCAATCCTTCTTTTAACTCGTTTGTAGATTCACGCTGTTCCAGAACACCCGAGTTATCCTTTCTGTCATAAATATGCTTTGTGTGAGAGCTCTGAGCTCGTCTAGGCTTCAACTTCAGGGGTCATGACCTTGATGTTAAAATAAAGAGAGCAAAACTGCGAGGGAGGAAACGATCCATCAGCACAGTGTGGAGTGGAGGTGAGACGGCACTGTGTGTGTGTGTGTGTGTGTGTGTGTGAGTCACACAGGAATGGATTTATATATGTATGTGTGTGTATATATATAGGTGTGTGTGTCCCCTCCTCCTCTTGGCCCCACTCTGATCTGCTCTGCATTAGAATACAGATAAATTTGCACTGTACTTCTCTCTCTCTCTCATACACACACAAAACCTGATTGTGAAGCAGTTAAGAACTGAACAATTTAATTCGACTTTTCTGCTCTTATATTCAGATACAATAGATACCACACATTATCTATGTTCTACAAAATTAATCAATGCCTGACAGCCAATCAGAATCCAGAATTCAACAGTGCTGTGATGTAAAACAGAGTAAAGTATGATGAGAATATTCTACTGTCTTGATTTTATAAAAAAAAATGGTCATCGCTGAAATCTGTAGCAGCGCCTATTTTGGATCTAAATCTTTAAATCCCTGATTCTGTAAACCTCCTGATTTGTGCGGGTTATATTTTAAATCCTTTCTTGTTGTGAGATGGTGTGCAGTTGGTGTGCACTTCTGCTTGAGGTGAGTGAAAAATACATGTGAATCTCATTTTCCCAGACCGTTTCCTCCTCCAGAAGCAGCAGCTGGCCGAAGCGTCCAGTCGCTGTGTTTGTTATGAAATTCAGGCTGCTGGAGAGGTTCAGAGATTTATGAATGTGAAATGGCCTCCTGTGTAGACAGAGCAGAACGTCCTTTCTCAAACACACATGAACATATGCAGCGGCAGTGTTGCATTTATGAACTGGACCGAGAGGACTTTCACCCTCCTATAGTGTGCACGACTCCGCGGTGTTGTGTTCCACTGAACCACAACGTCTATTCCGATGTGATGTTTATTATAAAATGCCCAATTTATCTGCTAGCTATCTCCATGAGCATCAATACTAACAGTTCATATGGAAATGAAGTTTCTTTCCTTTTGCCAAAAAAAGTATAAATTTTGTTCTGTATATAGTGATAAATGATTTAAAAACAACATTAAAAAGTGATTTACACTGAACTTGTATCAAAGCATTGATGAAAAGGAAGGCAATCTGTGTACATTCTCTTCATTCATCTTCAAAATTAATGAACAATCCTATATTAATGAATTATTTTGAATGGCTTCAGATGGTTTAAATGGGTTCAGGACTCCTGGAAAAAAAAAGAGATAGAACAAATGGGACATGAACATCACCCTTCTGCTTTCATGTTTAAAAAAATGTTAACTCAAAATATCTAAATTGGGACAAAAAGTGGCTCAAAGTGACTAAATTAAGACTAAATGTAGCTCAAAATGTCCACATTAAAGCTAAAAGTAGCTCAGAATGATGAAATTAAGATTACATGTAGGTTAAAATGTCTAAATTAAGACAAAAAAGTAGCTCAAAATGTCTAAATTAAGACAAAGTAGCTCAAAATATCTAAATTAAGACTAAAAGTAGCTCAAAGTGGCAATTAAGAATAAGTGTAGCTTAAAATTTCTAAATTAAGACTAAATGTAAGTCAAAATGTCTAAATTAAGACTAAAAGTAGCTCAAAGTGATGAAATTAAGACTTAGTGGAGGTCAAAATGTCCTAATTTAAGACTAAAAGTAGCTAAAACCATCTAAATTAAGACTATAAAAGTAGCTCAAAATGTCTAAGAGTAAAAGTAGCTCAAAGTCACAAAATTAAGACTAAAAGTATCTCAAAATGTCTAAATTAGGACTAAAAGTAGCTCAAAATGTCTAAATTAGGACTAAAAGTAGCTCAAAACGTCTAAGAGTAAAAGTAGCTCAAAGTCACAAAATTAAGACTAAAAGTAGCTCAAAATGTCTAAATTAGGACTAAAAGTAGCTCAAAATCACAAAATTAAGACTAAAATTAGCTCAAAATGTCTAAATTAAGAGTAAAAGTAGCTCAAAGTCACAAAATTAAGACTAAAAGTAGCTCAAAGTGACCAGAGTAAATGTAGCTCAAAATGTCTAAATTAAGATTAAAATATCTAAATTAAGATTAGAAATAGCTTCAACTGTAAATGACAGATTTGGGCAAAACTCTTTCACACAGCAGTGTTAATCCTAATTTTAGGACTTCACAAAGTATTTTAGAGCTAAAAGTAGCTTCTAAACCTGCAAAAACTTAGGCTATATCTTGGCAAGACTTATGTTGATAAGATCGAATCACAAATAATCTAAAACATGCGTTTTCTCTTAGCTTAGAGTTCCTTAGTATAGGAATTTAAGAAAAAAACAACAACTTTTTCAGGCGGCACGGTGGTGTAGTGGTTAGCGCTCTCGCCTCACAGCAAGAAGGTCCGGGTTCGATCCCCGTGGCC
>JAODOF010000018.1:3205479-3216989 GCA_027576175.1 Sciades proops | reverse complement strand
CGTTGCACTCTGGACTCCCACACCAGGCTCTGTGGTGACACCCTGTGCTGCCGTTGCACTCTGGACTCCCACACCAGCCTCTGTGGTGACAC
This sequence comes from Sciades proops, assembly GCA_027576175.1. Taxonomy (NCBI): domain Eukaryota; kingdom Metazoa; phylum Chordata; class Actinopteri; order Siluriformes; family Ariidae; genus Sciades; species Sciades proops. The sequence goes on along the minus strand of JAODOF010000018.1, from coordinate 3,216,897 downwards.
CGTGCGCTGCCGTTGCACTCTGGACTCCCACACCAGCCTCTGTGGTGACACCCTGTGCTGCCGTTGAACTGTGGACTCCCACACCAGGCTCTGTGGTGACACCCTGTGCTGCCGTTGAACTGTGGACTCCCACACCAGGGTCTGCGGTGACACCATGTGCTGCCGTTGCACTCTGGACTCCCACACCAGGGTCTGCGGTGACACCCTGTGCTGCCGTTGCACTCTGGACTCCCACACCAGGCTCTGCGGTGACACCCTGTGCTGCCATTGAACTGTGGACTCCCACACCAGGGTCTGTGGGGACACCTTGGGCATCATGCTTTTTCGTAGTGGCATCTCGTACAATTGAAACAAGCTCTTTGGTGATCTCATGAGGTACCGCAACTGGGTTTGTACCGATACCATCGATTTCTGGTGATGGCTCCTTGGTAGCGACACCTTGGTTTGCAGCTTCTGTGGCAATACTCTTGGTGACATCTTCTGCATCTGCAACAGGCTTTGTGATGCCACTCTCGGTTGTCACTTCTAACAAACTCATGATACTTTGTTCTGCTGCTTCATGTTCCACAATAATGTCCTTATCTCCTCGAGCAGGCTCTGAAGTGATATCATCTGCCACTTCCATGGACTCTTTTGGGACATCCCTGGACGCTGTAACAGGCTCTGTGGTAGCAACCTGCGGTGCCACTTGGGTTACGGTTTCCACATTGTCACTTTGTTCAGTAATGTCATTCTTGGCTGCCACTCCAGTTACAGGTTCTGTATACTCCATGGAGACATCCACAGCTGCTGTACCGGACTCTGAAATGACATCCTGAGCTGATGTTTTAGGCTCTGGAGTGACTCCCTGGGCTGCCACTTCTGGCTTTGTTGCTGCATCCTGCATGACTGCTGCGACTTCCATTGCGGCATCCTCGGCTGCTGTGACCGGTTCTGCGCTGACCGGCTCTGCCTTCTGCTCTGTGAGAACATCCTCAGCCGGCGCGTTCGTAATCAGTTCTACAAGCTCCATGGGGACATCCTTGGATACCGTAACAGGCTCAGTGGTGATCCTTTCGGCTGCCGCTTCAGGTAGAAGCTCCACATTTCCATTTTGTAGCTCTGCAGTTACACCTTGGGCCGTTTCTTTGGGAACATCCTGTTCTCCTGGTGCATTGTCAGATGCACTCATCGTGGATGAAGCCGTTTCAGTGTCATTTGGATGTGTAGCTGCTGACTGACCATCTGTGCTGATGGGAGAAGATTCCTGCATCCTGGCTAGTCCGTTGGAAGTATTTATTTCCATGGCACTATCCTTTGGAGTTGCAGTGGTACCATGTAGTGCAGAAGAAGTGATTATCACTGGAAACAGAGGAGAAAAAGTATAAACAGTGACCAGAAAAACAAAGATAAAAAAATTTTTTTATGATGATGAAAATTCAGAGAGCATGATTACGTTGCGTACCTTCGCTCTGAGCTGTAGTTGTGGGCTGGTCTTGTGCGATGGTTGGAACTGTGCCATTTATTATCTCTGAAACCCCAGAGCTGGTCGTATTGAGCCTTTCCTCTGAAGAAACTCCATCTACTTCTGAAGAGGGGAAAAAGGCAATAACATTATCCTTACACTTTACCACACTTTAAAGTGTCTAAAAGGAAAAACTACTCACCGCTATCCATTTTCATAACACGGAGACGCTCCTTCACCTAAAAATATCAAACACCAAGTCCACCTTTAGTACAACAACCACATTACAAGCTTAGTTACATCTCTAAACATGCATTACTACGCATATATACACACCGGAAAAAGAAAGCCATGGCTCTTGGCATCAAGTTCCATACATTTGTCAATGACTTGCTCCAAAGTCCGTGTCATGGGACGATGCATAAGAAGCATTACCGTGTTGGTCTTGCTGGCGTTGCTGCAGTCATTCCCGATGAAGCTTCTCAAAGAGTTAAGTGTGGTCTTCATCAGATCACACTCCATACTAATGCTAGGTAGCACAGCAACAAGCCTCAGAAGAGTAGTCACGTTAGGGTGACCCATCGCTTCAGGGTGGTGTAGTGTCTCCGAGATCGAGGTGGGTAGCGAGCTGTCTTGATACTTCTCTCGCCAAACAGCCGCCCAGGCATTTATCTCTTCCTCGGCCACATCTGGTTCAGGTAAGTCACTTTGGTAGATTGTGTAGAGTTTATCTGGTGCCTCTGGAAGAATGGGCAGAGGATTGCAAGTGGGAAGGAGAGAAAGGACCCTGAGGGCTTTCAGGTGACACTCTGAAAAGTTAAACTTCATTTCCTCAATCAGACCGCTCAAAACAGGTATGCTAACCGTCTCTCTGTAGCCCACCTCCGGACAGTCATAGCCGCTGACCATGTCCGGATACGACAAAGCTCCGGCAACTTTGGCAGCAAGCTGGGTCGCCTCCTCGAACCAGGTACTGTGCACGACAGCGATATTCTCCAACATCTTAACAAGGGACTCTATAATAACGGGGATCTTTTCAAGCTCGCAGATGATATCGGCTGGATTGCCGCAGCGGAATACTGTGCTACAATTCCGCATGGGAGCGCAAGCATTCTTCAGGATTACAAGGGAAATGACAAAATCTGTTTCCTTTATAGCTGTGGAGAGCATCAGTGCATGTATCGACATGTTATTACCCCATGACCCGTCTGCATTGTTACTAACAGAGTCCAGGCAACTCAGGATTCCCTCCAGCATGTCCACTAAAATGTCAAAGAAATCTTCAGTCTTTTTCCACTTCGACAAACACGTTTCCGGGACCTCGGCGAGGGCTTCCCGAGGAGTATTCAAGAGACCTTCCCTTGTCTGAGAAAGCTCAACGTGCAGTCTTGGTGACCGATCAAAGAAGAGTAACAGATCCTCGACTACACCAAGCACCTTTGCGATGGGGTCGTTATGAAGGCTTACTGCCAGCCAATAAGCAAGTCCACAGGACTCACTGGGTGTGTTCACAGCAAGCGGAAAGTTCTCCAAGAATCCGAGAGACAGCTTTCTGAGACCTTGACTCCCAGCACCCATGCACATAAAGGACTGGCCACGACAACACCCCATCTGCAGTCCCCACTCGTCTGAGAGGATGCCCGAGAGTGTCTTAGCTTGCGTATCGGTATCAGAACTCAGGTCCAAGGGCAGAAACCCTAAAAGCTCCACTTTCGGGGTGAAACCGTCTACATACCGGACAAACACAGGAACATACTTTTTATCATCCACAGATACCACCCTGTCGGTAATAATGGAAAAAAATGGGGATTCCTGAACTTCTGAGAGGATAGTTTCTCTCATCGACTTCACAATGCCCTCGAGAATATCCACATCTGATAAATGCTTCATGTTCTCCTGGTCCCAGTGACACATACCAAGTTCTTGCATGACAAGGTCTTGGTCTTCCTTGGAGAGGTCCAAAAACAGACATTTTTTCCGGGCCAATCTGGCTGCCACCATGAAGACCCTCTGAAGACTGACTGCAGGCTGGTCAGAGTGACCGTTCTCATCCGAAGGCTTCGTTTGCTGGTCCTCCATAACTACAGCAGGTGCAACTTCAGAAACCTGCTGGGTCTCAATTTTGTTGGATGCAGCTGTGAGATTATCTACAAAAAATAAAAACATTAATATTACTGGAAAAAACTTTATACAATAGTAATAACACATGACAATAATGCAAATTATCCTGAGGGAAAGAAAACGTACCCTCTGCCTTTAATTCGTTGAAATCTGGGAGTTTTTTAGTTGCGCTCTCCTGCTGAACCTCCATGTCCTCGTCATTGTGGTTGTCTATTGTAAAGACAGCAGACAAAAAATGCTTAGAATTATTTGTAAACATGCTCAAATATTAAAAAAAGAAAAAAGGTTCAAACAGGCTAACATGAGACCTAAGGAGTGCTGACCCACCTTCTGCTCTTATGTCAGAATTCCTCAGAGTTTTTGCTTCTTTGTCCTGGGTGGAATAAATGACCATCAATAGTCTTAAGTATATTAACATTATTTAAATTTCGGATAAATAAAAAAATGAAAAAGGAACCTTACCAGGCAAATGCCTTCCAGTGTCTTTGGAGTGACTTTCAAACACTGCGTTACCATCCTATCTAGATCTCTGTTAAAGTTGGTGCCAACCTGGAGCATGGCCAAACATGGAGTCCTGTCCTTGGCATAGGTGCTCATCAGGTAGTCCTGAAACATTTTATGGCGCTTTACCTCCCCACAATGCTCCAGCGTGGTACTCGGTAACACTGACATGATCTTCAGCAACGTATTAATGTTGGCAAAATACTGCATGAGGGGCAGGCGGAGAGTCTGAAAAATAGTGTCTGGTATCGTCGGGGAAACCACTTTGGTTTTCCATTTCACCTTCCAGCAAGAAAGTTCTGTGAAAAAGTTGTCAGGATCCGGAAGGTCACCGACATACAACGGAGGCTTCGACTTCAGGCTTTCAAAAGTGTAGCTCGTGGTTACAGAACACGGGACCAGAGACAGGAAGTTGAGAGCCTCTTTGTGGTCATCAGAGAAATGGTCCTTGACAGAGTTGATTATGTGGTCGACTAAAGGGACACTGACAGCGTCTTTATAGTACCCGCCTGGTTTTAGCAGGCTGTCCCTGGGACACGGTATGCTCTCAGGCATTTTAACCTGCACACCTAAGGTTTGAGCAAAGGTACACGCTTCGTCGAACCAGTTTTGGTGGAACACTTTTATGTTGGTCTTGAGTCGGTTGAGGGTGGCTACAATGCCGCTAATCTGGCAGAGCTGCGAGGCGGCACTGACGTGGTCTTTCTGCAGCGCCGCACTCAGTTCTCTGGTGAAAGACGAGATGTTCTTTAGAGCCACAATCGCTACAATGAAGTCAAAGTCTCGAATCAGTTGCAGGAGTTTCTTTGCTTGGTTTATCACGGCTAAACTCCACATCGGTGGACTGCTGTTTTGGAACCTCTCCAGACAATCGACTAGAGGTTCCAGTATCTGAGAAAACACATCATAGGAGTCATGCTTCTCCTGCCAAGAGGAACAGAAGCTCCCTTGAAACTCGTTGATCTTCTCAAAGCTCTCGCGCAGACCAACAGCTATGACTTGGTCCAGCTGTTTTTCAAGTTCGGGTGAGCTGCTGAAAAACACCACAATCTTCTCGAGTATATCTAGAGCTCTGCCAGTGGAGGGCACCGGAACCGACCTCGACCACCACGTGTTAAAAGAGTAACAGGAACAGTGAGTGCAAATTGCAAGAGGGTACTTCTCCTGAACTTTGCACGCAAAGGCCTTGAGCTTGTACGAGATTTCCCCGGAACCCAAGTAAGCCTGGCCTCTGCAGTATTTGAAATCGAGATGCCATTCTTTGGTAACGATGTCAAACAGGCGCTCGCACATTGCCTCGGTATCGAGGTTCGCTTCCACGAAACCCATAAGTTCCAAATGCATGACATCAAAACTGTCCACAAACCTGAGAAACAGCGGGAGGAAGTCCGTTTCACCAAACCTCACCACTCGGTCAATGAACAGGGAGAAGAAAGAATTTCCCGCTTCGGAAAGAATCCCATCTCGCACGACGTCCGCGCACACTTTCAAAACTTCGTTCATTTCAGATTTGGTCACGTATTCTACCTCCTCTGGGCCTCCCTGAAACTGTCTGCTTTGGCTGTTGCATGCTGCAGTGAGTGCCGCTTTCAGAGCCGATTTTAACGCCTCTTTATCAGTCCCTGAACACTCAGCTGGTTTTGGTCTCTCCAACTCCATGTCCAAAATGATTTCTCTCGGTTCCTCCATGTCCTCCTTTGAAGCATCGTTTGTGTTATTTTCTGTGGCTGGAGAACACGCAAACAAGACAGAACTTTGAATCATGTACAATTATCATTCTGAATTAATCATTTTGAAATGATGAACAGTAGCTGGGTATTCAGTGGTTTGTTTTACCTGACGGCTGAACTTCCATTACATCGTCCTGAAAACACACACACAAAACATCCATCACAACTAATGCACTGTGCAACGAACTGACAGTTGGTATTGAGTTAATCACTTGTAAAAAGTCCATAATTACGGAAAAAAAAAAAAAAAATCTAAATTTCAACTCAATTGGAAATGTGTGTCTTACATTATCTCAAAACAGAAAAGTGAAATTTATTGGCACACAAAAAGAGTGCAAAATTATCTATCTTTACCACACAAACGAGTCAGATAATGATTTTAAAAACAAAAACACACTCGTAACTGATCCAACACGGCAAGATCAGGGTTATAAGAAATCATCTGCAACGCCTTTGCCTGTGGTCTGAATTAATGAGCATGTTAACATGCACAAACCTGAAAATTTACAGCAGCTTTAAAACCAAATATTAAACTGGGAATTTATATCCAATAATTCCAAAACCAGTATTTCATATATTTATAAAACACAACTTTGGGGTTTAAAAAAAATAAAAATAAAAGTGGCTCTAAATATCATTCACTCATTGTAAGTGATGGTTATTTTCATGACAGGTGCCAATAATTTTGAATATGACTATCTAAAGAACAATGACTTCCAAAAATAACAAGCGGTATAACACCATCAGCGATTTACCTTAGAAAGCAGCTGCAGAATATCCGGATGGCTTTCCACGTAAGACTGCACCATGTCGTCGATGTTGAAGTGCACGTCCTGATTGACGTAAATGAACGCCATGTTGCACAGCCTCTTGTCTGCTGGCGTCACCTTCATGTAGGAGTGATACCTGTCCAGCACCATGTCGTACTGCACGTACACGTCCGCGTCGGCATTGATGCAAGGGATCGAACCCAGGACTCTCAGCAGGCTCTGCACATTGGGATAGAATCCGATATCAGGGATCTTTAAAGTGGCAAAGACGCCAGTGGGCAGGATCCTGCGCTTGCTCGCGTGCCTCCACTTGACCTCCCAGCAGCCGAGCTCGTCGTAGAAGGAGTCCGGGCGGGCCAGGTTGTTCAGGTTCGCGTCGGCGACCTTGTCTTTACGGATGCTGAAATTGTGGTCAGCCATGTATGACGGCACTAAAGACAGCCATCTCAGGATTCGGACCATCTCGATGCCGAGGACTCGCTTCACCTCGTCGATGAGGTACTGCAGGACCATTTTGCTTAGTGTTTCCCTGTAGTAGTCCTCCGGCGAGGTCGGCGTTTTGGCGTCGGAGTCGCCGTTCGCAGCTGTGTCTGCCGGCAGAGTGACCTGCACGCCCAGCTTTTTGGCCCTGCCCACGGCATCGGAGAACCACTTTCTGTGGAATATCGGGATTTCCTGCAGGTGCTTGTTCAGCAGCTTTAAGGCATTGGAGATAGTGTATTGCAAGGTGCTGCTGATGCTGATGATCCCCCTCAGGCTCGGGTTCAGGATGCTCACGCAGCACAAAGTATTCTTCAGGATCACGAGGGTGATGATGAAGTTGAAGTTCTTGAGCTTCTCCTTGAGCTTGAGCAGCTGTTCCACGACAGTCGCATCGACGTCCGATAGCGCGCTGGTGCACATCTCTCCGATGCTGTTCAGCAGAGGCTCCAGGATGTCCAGCATCGTCTGGAAGGCATCCGTGCCATATTCCCAATTGTTCTGACAAGACTCCTTGACACGGTCCACCTCACCTTTGATGTGACTGTACGCCGCTGTAATCTTAGTGAGGAGTTTTTTCATAAGCATCTCAGACTGCCTCAGGACGGTGGCCACTTCCTCTACAGTGTTGACGACATCCTGGACAGAAAGTACGGGCAAGGAGCGGATCAGCCACATGTTGAAAGCATAAGGGTCACTGGGAGCCAGGACAACCTGCGGGAAATCCCGGAGCATCCGAGAGGAGAACTCCTTCAGCTTCTGACACAAGCTGCCCTTCGTCAGGTAAGTGAACCCTCGACAGTGCTCCATTCGGAGTCCCCACTTGTTGCGGATCTCAGACACAAGCATGAGGTACAGGCTGTCCGAATCCACATCGCAGGGCAGGAACCCCAGCAGGTGCTTCTGGGGGAACCCGTCGCTGCTGACAGACCGGATGAACACGGGGATCTGATCCTTGCCTTCAATATTCATCTTGTCCTGGAGAAGAATGGAGAAAAATCGAGCCATGCGCAAAGTGTTGCGGATCTCCTCGCGCATTACATCCTCTCCGAGTCTCAGCACATCTTTCGGGTCGACCTTTTCCGCACAGACAGGGTTGACCGCGAGCGGCCCGACGGCTCCGCCACCCATCGACTTCGTAGCAGAGGCAGCGACATCGTTGACAACGCTGAAGGCTGTAAATGCTAACGTCTCCTTAAAGTGGATCTTCAGGACTTCCTTGGCTTTGGACGTAGCAGGATCCTCCTTCTCTGGTCTGAGTGGGGTAGGTTCCTGTTGTACAGCGTTTTCACTCGAGTCTTCCGTCACGTTTTGTGCCACTGTCATCGGCTGGGACTCATCTTCAAGGAGGGAAAACATTTTGATTTTAGATCTTTTGTAAATGTGTCAAAAACGTTTGCTATCAGTAAAACTCGATCACTAACCTTTCGCCTTTTTTGTTTCCACAGGATCAGCTGCAGTCTGAAAAGACAGTTGGAGAAACAAAAGAAAGGAAAAAAAAAAAAAAAAATCATCGAACATGTTGCCATCATCATGGGTCTTCTTAAATCATCATCAGAAACATCACTCCTCAGAAGCAATAAAAAAAACGCTCCTTGAAAAGATGGCCAAGGATGTTTTTTTTTTTTTCCAGCACATATTCCAAACAATAACTGGTCCAAGCAAGCATCAACAGAAACCGAAAAGGAAACAATAACCGGTTCCTTTAAGAACGGCAGCTGTGTGTGTGTGTGTGTGTGTGTGTGTGTGTGTATATATGCATCATGTCCAAAGTTGTAGGCCTAACCAATCAGCATCAAGCACTGTTGTAAGCCGTGCCCACACACTACAATCAGTCTGACCCCGCTACCAGAAAAAAAAAAAAGCATACAGAACCTTTGATACTAGACCGGTGTCCAATGGAACATGCGGACTGGTTAAAAGTTTTGGTACCTTGTGCAATAATAAAAATACAACTTAACTTTTACAACATCTTAGGTGGAGCTTCTCCCCCCCCCACCAAGCACACAAGCAACTGTCTATCCATCAATCAAACCGATGGATTTGGAGCGAACAGACACATTGGTGGGAAAGGAGTGAAAGCTCAAGCACTGCCAGAATGGTTCTGATGTTCTCCGTCTATGGTGGAACATGAATACTGTGTACACCTACGTGATTATTTTGTAGCCATCAAAACGTGGGATGGCTGGCGAACGCAACCCCTGTGTAGTGAAACGGTTTAACATGCATAAACATCTGAACAAATGAAAGTAGGTTCTCTTAAAAACTTACAGCTTGTGTCTTTCTTTTCCTGTTACTGTTCTGCGGATTGCCCTTCTTGGTCGTGAAGTTAAATATGGTCGGGATGGCTCCATCCTTTAAAACCGTCCGAAGTTCACTCTGAAACACAAACAGAATAAAATACATTTCTATAACAATCAGTAGTGTATTCTTAAGGTTCAGAGTTGCGACAGCTGGAATGTTAAAACCAGGAAGGGGGAAGGGAGGGAAAAAGAAGGAAGAACATGCACACTTACTTCCTTCTGTATCAGAGACACCTCAAAGTGTCTCGAGCACAGTTTAAAGTTTCTGTGTAAGTACTCGGGCGTTTTATTCTGCAGGTCCGGTCTGCGACAGTTCTCCACCCACTGTTTACATCTGAGGACAGAGTAGAAAAAAAAACAACAACATTATTTACTTTAATATTGTTCATTAAAATACATGGATCTGACAGGGTACGGACCTCACACCAATACTGGGGTGGGGGTACATACTTTATATCAATAATTATATGTTTTGCTGCAATTCAGTCAGTCATAACCATAATAACTGCAACAGGATACAGAGATTAACAGTTAAGCTTTTAATCCACAAAAGTTACTGGACTTTCCCCTTGGACCCAACCCAAAAAAATGCAGATGGTTCGGCCTGAGCCTGTCGGACTGCAGTTAGAGAATGAATCCTGTTTAGGTTTTTAATCTGCCTTTTAAAACTACAGAAAACATTAGGGAAAAAAAAAAATCTCAAAATCAAGGCATAACATCTTAAGATTCTACTAAAATAAATGACCATTACTTAGTCGTTTAAGCTAATTTTGTTTCACTGTTTGCGTTAAAAGGGTTATATACTAGTCGCACACAAGAGGAACAAAATTGTAAGAAAAGGTCATTTATAATTTCTACAGCGTTCATGACATTTTCATGACAGCACAACGCTGCCTGAACAGAGCCCTCAGCTTCACAAACATGACCTCAGTGTAAAAAATTGCTATCGTTATATTCATTATGAAATACTACACATATATATTAAATATAAATGTACATACAGTACCGGTCAAAAAATTGGATACACTTTCTAATTAAGTGTTTTTTTTCTTTATTTTTGTTAATTAATAGACACTTCATGTATTGAAGTAATGATCGTGTCGTTTCTCTTTACTTAGTTGAGTGGTTCTTGACATATTTTTAGATTACTACAGCTGTGGTGTGGAATAGGGCTATTTACTGTATTTATTATTTACTATTTGACCTCAAACCCATTAAGAAGACAAGAAACTCGTCCACTAATTACCTTTTGACGAGGCACACCTGTTAACTGAAAAGCATTCCAGGTGACTCCTTCATGAAGCTGTTTAAGATAACGCCAATAGTGTGCAAAGCGTCAAGGTAAACAGCATAAACTGAAGAATCTAAAATATCAAACTTTAAATACTTTTTTGTTTCCCCACAAAATTCCAGATGTTATTTCATCATCTGGATGTCTTTAGTATTGTTCTACAATGTAGAAAATACAGAAAAACCTCTGAATCAGTAGAGTAAAGAGCCAAGCTCAAAGTCCTGATCTTAGAATCCCGATGAAATGCCATGCGACATGGTTTGATTATGCTGATGTATTTCCTTTTGAAACAGGAAATCGGAGTGACAGCATACTGAAGCGTTTGATTGATTGAGTTACAGAACAGCCAATAGTGTTCAAGATGTGTGTCACGTCATGCCATACTCCCACTGGAAGATGTGTCAGACTTCTTACTCTGGAAATTTATTTATTTTTTTTAAATCTGCACAAACTCTGCCCACTTCCACACAAAAACTCCAACCATTCATTGTCCACCAAGCGACATTTGGGGATATAGTGTAGGAAACTACACCACCAAAAACATTGCACACAAACCATATTTACTGCAAACTGATTACTGTAGAGCAGACCTGGGCATTTTACGGCCCGCGGGCCGCATCTGGCCCTTTGGTTCATTTTGACCGGCCCGCGTAAGGTTAATTAGAAATTACAAAATAAACGTATTTTCTAATTTTACCTCCTGCATGGACTGAATGTGCATTGCTTTTATTTTGAAGTTGTGTTCAACAAAAACGCAATGCGCGCGACATGAACATGA
>JAODOF010000018.1:3164179-3174370 GCA_027576175.1 Sciades proops | reverse complement strand
ATGAAAGTGGCAGGTGTGGTAGAGAAGGATGCGGAAGACAGGGAGCAATGGAGACGAAAGATCCGCTGTGGCGACCCGTAATCGGGAGCAGCCAAAAGAAGAAGAAGAAGAAGAACTAGCCATAAATATGGCTGTAGTTGGATTGGTGACACTAAATTGACCTGAGGTGTGAATGAACGTATGAATATTTGGACCTGGCTGGTTTTCAAATCCAAGGTGTATATTCACACCCCATGCCCAGTGTTCTCAGAATAAGCTCCGCCTCCACAAAGGCTGAGACTAAATTAAAGTAGTTACTAAAGATGGAGGGGGAAAAAACCAAATGAATGAACGAATGAATTGTTTCGGTAGCTAGCTAACAATTAATTTGTGTATTTAAAAAAAAACAAGCACCAAATATGACCCAACAAATCCAACATTGAATTATTTTGTTATTTTGAGGGTTTTGTTAACCACATTTTATCACACATTTATAATAACGCTACTTTGTTAATTTTAGCAATAAAGTTTTGTTCATAAAGCTCTCCAGTAAGTCTAGTTTATAGACTATGCAAACAAAGCAATTTAAAGCTAGACTGCCTTTCAGATTTTTCAAGAGTAGGTCATAAAAAGAATTTTCCCTGACACCCAATTATTTTTATTTAGTGGGCCAAAAGCTACTGAATTCGAATCACAGACTTCCAATTTTATTAGTTATTTTTAAACAGAACAATTACTGAATTTAGGACCACGTGGCTCTAAATTCTCCACTATTTTTTCCGGCTTCACCATGACCCAATTCAAGATACTACATCATACATCACGTGGTGGGCTTTCCCTGTCACATGAGTGTGAGAATGAAACGTGAAGGACTGACTACAATAACGGAAAGTGAGAAGAAAAGGTGTTATGATGCAAAGGAAAGGAAACGCAGGACCAAACTAATAAATATTGGCGGTCAGTGAGCACCTCGGTGTGATCAGCTGTTTGTTTATGTCCAGGTCAGATGGCAGGCTGCAACTAGTTTTTCAATTACTTGTGTCTACCTGCGATAACAAAATCACAGGTAGACGCAAGACTGGTCTTGCATCGACGCACGACAATGCAGAGTGTTGCGGAGGGTCTTTAGTAGAGGTAGATTGACGTAAGTGGATCACGATCTGTTCTCGTTTCAGCTGCGATTCACTTCCAATCGGTGCAAATAGCAGGTTGACGCATGTAGAGGCAGGCGGTCGTGCAACACTTGAGCGACCAATCGCAGGTTGAAGCAGGTAGTGGCAGCTAGACACAGGCTGACGCAAGAGAAGACAAGTCTTTAGAGAAGGCTGCGATGCATCGCAGGTAGACGCACACTGCACCTGCAAATAGTTTACAACAACCTGCGAGCACTCTTACGGCCTTATATTTTTAAAGGTTTCCTGTGCGCTGCGTCAACCTGCGTCTGTTTCCGACTGGTTGATTCAACTAAAAAACTCTGCGTCTTGCAATACGTCTGACCACAACGAAGGATTTGATGCAAAACACCTGCGTCCACCTGCAATCAGTCGCCACCTGACCGATCGCAGGTCGCAGCATGCGTCTTTGTGCCATCTGACCTGGGCATTAGCGGCAGAACGATGTAACTGTCAGTGCATGGTCAAAGATAAACCTGTAGATGCCAGCTGCCATAAAACCCAAAAGAAGAAGAAGGTAAACCTGTGCATGCTTGACTGCATGAAGCGAGCGATTTCATGCACATTATTTGCTAGGAATCCTCTCAAATTAAATAACTTCCCAGCCACAGAATGGGCTGATATTTTGAGATATTACAGAAATAAACATTTATCACAATGACCAAACTTCAGCTGGAGGTAAATTTCACATGTATGAAATGGAAAGGCCGTCTAGCTTTAAAACATGGTTATTAAACATAGTAACACGACCTTTCAGCAATGATGCAAACAATATTCAAAGAAATATTCCATCTATGGCAAATCTTGAGTAGGGGTTTAGAGAACTGAAGACCCACCTCTTCACTGAACCACACACATTTAATCCAGAAGAAGAGAAAGTGAGAAAAAGAAAGATATACTCAGTTTTCATTTTTGGACTAACTTATACGAAATCCCCACTAATAGGGCTTTAGCTTAATGGTATTCTACGACACTGACCTATTTTTTCTATCATGTAGATTTTGTTTTTACGGAGACTGTGAAGAAGCTTCTCTGAAAAAGAACATCTGCTAAATACTGTAAATGTACCAGTACTTGCTGGCTCCAGTTCCTTTGTCATCTGAAACTGAATTCCTTTGTTCTTGAAAGTGAATCTTACCTCATAGATTTATGGAGGAGTTGCTGTAAAGTATTACTGTGTGAACTGAGAAAAAAAAAAAGTTTTTCTGTATGTCAGATGTGAAGTTATGCGAGCTGAACTCCGCACTGCCTCTTCTGTTCTGCTTCACAGCTGAGCTCGTCTTTCCATATGGACCTGATTAAAGATGGTGCCGTCATGGTCAAGGCACATTTAGCACAAAAACAGAACAATATATAAAACACAGATCACTAAAACACTGGATTCATGACAACTGCAATGACGTAAAGGGGGTTGAGGGCATTGAACTAAAGGGTTTGAATTTGAAAGACAGATCTGAAGACAGATTTAGATGTGAAATCTAAAAAAAAAAAAAAAAAAAACCCATTCATAACAAATAGACCTTTTCTTAACATTTGTGAAGGCTGAAGTCAGAATTAAACAGGAAACAATGACCTCTTTTTCCTTTATCATTCAGCAGTCTTGTTAAATCTATTAGTAGAGTCAATCACACAACAGCTCTTTCCCATTTTAGATCTGGTTTTTGTGTTTTCGTGGCATCAGTGCTGTGTTACTTCCCCCTCCAGTGAAGTCACATGTATTCCCTATTGCGATTGTACATTATTATCGCCCTCTGCTGTTTAAGCAATGTAATCACAGCTAGGAAAAACAAAGACATTATGCAGCCTGATAATAATCACAATTCATATTTATTTCATCGACTGAAATTGTCATAACTTTGTATCGTGATTAATCATCGCATGATACATCATTACATGCCTACTAACAGTGCATCATGTTACAGTGCATCCTGAGACCATTCTGTATTTTATTTCTGCGTTATTCAAATATACAGACCGCTGCCCCCTGCCAGTGTGGAAAATCATTTCCTCATCTCCGTCGCTGTAAATCGAGACTGATTACTAGCACAATAAAAGGCCTATGGAGTCCACATGAGCGTTTGAGACGTGGCCTTGTTCACAGACGATGACTAATGCAGAAAGGAAGAGGAATATTTATTGCTTTGAGATCAAATTTTTAACATTGACTGTATGATACTATTCTAGAGTTACTCAAAAGCATCCATGATGGATCACAGGAATTTAAAATACAGGATTTGAAAACGCATCAGTCGGGGGGGGGGGTTAGAGTTTAAGGGATTGTTGACACCAAGAGTTCAATTTGAAAATGCTGTTTTTATATGTTTTGGCTTCGATCCCACTTTCAGTCAGTCAGTTTCCAAAAAGCTTCTCGTCCACAGTGAAACACGGAAACTATACAAAATTGCGTATACACAGGGTTTGTGGCCTTTACATCAATTCTTTATATTATTTTCCTTTGTACTGACGATACAATACACGCTTTCTCACACACCCAAGTGTCGCTTGTGTATCTCAAACAGAAAATGGGAATACAATGAATTCTGCTGACTTCAAAGGCAGAAGGAGGTCACGTGATCATATTAAAATATGAGGAGCGCATTAAAATAACAAAAATAGTGTTTTCAGATTTAGTTGCTTTAGGATAGTGGATTCAGAGAAAGTGTGCGTGTGTGTGTGCCACTAAGCTGCTGTGCATTACACATTATTCAGAACCCAAGCTGTCAACACACACCAATAGAATAAGACACAGAACATAACTCAAGTCTCTACACCCACTCACACACACAGTATATGTGTGTATCCAAGCACGGACATGAACTCATTTTCATTTCAGCAACAGATGATAAAAGGGTGTTCATGAGCAGAACAATGTGAGATTTATTCTGGAAACACTGCAGCCTTTCTTCTTTTCTTCTTCATCCCCACAATACGTTAAATTCAGTAGGATGAGGTTGATTTATTCACACTGGCAACCAGGAAAGCAAAAAAAAAAAAAATCCATTGAAATGAATTTTACTTTCCAAAATATTACAGAAAAAAAAAAAAAAAAAAAAACCACGAGTGTGACTTAAACTCCATAAAAGAACGTAGTCTCTGAACAAACTTAATCGTCGTCTCCTCAGACGCAGCCCACGTTTCTCAGAGCCTTCATTTTCATCAGATAAATAATGGAGCGTAAATGTTCCAGGGACATCGCGATAAATCTAAAGAGATGTCCTGAGGAACCCAGAGACGGAACCCAACACCATCAAGTGGTGACATGAACGGTGAAGTGAGCTCACTGATTTGTTTTTCCCTCTGAAGGGAATGAGAGAACATTCCAGACTGATTGCTCTAAGGAGAATGCTGCACTGCATACCAGAGAGGACCTGATAGAGACCATGTGCACAGAGCCACAACTGTTTACTTGCTCGTGAAAAGTTTAATCAAATGCGTGTCTGAGTATGAAAGAGTGTGTGTGTGATGAAATGTTATGTCCATGTCCCATCGATGTCCCAGTTTCACAATATGTTCACACCTGCGAGCTGTGAACCTTCACGCTGTCCAAGTGCTTCCTCCCAGATGTGCGACAGTCAAAGGAAGAGTGTGCTAATGCTAATAACACTCCAAAGACACTGTGATTGGCTCGTGTCACTCTGAGGAGACAGGAAATATGTCCTGCCCACCCAGACAGCAAGATGGTTATTTCTCTTCTGTCCCGTTTCTCGTCCACACAAATCCAGATGTTTTTGAAAACATAGTTTTCTCTGTTCCTCTGGTAAACAAAAACATTCTTTATGGGCACAGCTTCAGAGTCCCGCCTCCACGATCGTGGTCTCCTAGCGATAGAGAACTCAGACTTGTTTAGTGCCACACTGGAGCCGAAATGAATGAATTCTGATTAAGATTGGCCGGATATGATTGAATCTGCCCAGTCTGGGATGAAACTATGCACCACAATTGACTGCGAGGAAACAAATGAACAACCTGAGAAGCTAATCACGACTTGTTACGCACTGTTGCATGTTAGCAACACACACACACACCTGAGGCGGGAATTTTCTTCTGATGAAATCAGTTAGGAAAGACTTTCATCTCTGTCTCATTCCAAACCGTCTGTCTCCTATCTAACCTTCACCTGGGTCTTGATAAAGATAAGAGACGGGACATTAACTGATAAGGAAACACACACACCGCACCATTTCGTGTGTGTGTGTGTATCTACACGTTTCCCTCTCACACACATCCTGTCACCTCACTGTGGGAAACATTCTTTACATTCCTGAGTGAGACATGAGGAAGATCCCTGAGAGAAAACACACACACACACACACACACACACACACAGTAGAATTCATTCACAGAGAGAGAGAGAGAGAGAGAGAGAGAGAGAAACAGAAGAGAAAAGAAGCAGTCCTTCACACACACTCCTTATTTGAACAATTCTGTTTCATTCTCCTACACACACACACACACACACACACACACACACACACACACACACACACACCCCATCGCCAGTTATTATTATGTTATTATTTCTGTTCACAAGTGTGTGATCAAGTATGCAAAGAAAGAAAAGAGAAAAGACAAAGGAGGGAGAAAGACGGGAGAAAGACGAGAGAGAAAGAAACATTTCACACCTGAGGGAATGAAAATGATGTGTCTCACTACACCGACTCCACTCTTTGTCTCACACACACACACACAAAATCTACCATCACACAAGGAATCAACACAAGCCAAAAAAGATTTAAAAATTGAATAAAACGAAGATCCAATGAAGGAAAGTGTATACAGGCGCTCATCCTCTCATCCTTTCATTCATCTATCCATCCACCCACCAATCCTTCCATTCATCTATCCACTCACACACCCTTTCATTCATCTATCTATCTATCTATCTATCTATCTATCTATCTATCTATCTATCTATCTATCCACTCACCCACCCTTTCATTCATCTATCCACCCACCCTTTCACTCATCTATCCATCTATCCACTCACCCACCCACCCATCTTTTCATTCATCTGTCAATCTGTCCACCCACCCACCAATCCTTTCATTCATCTAGCCATCCACCCACTCATCCATCCATATATCCTATAATGCATCCATCCCTCAGGCCATTCATCCACCCACTATTCCTTTCATTCATTCATTCATTCATTCATGTTCATCTATCCCTTCATTCACCTCCCATTTATCCATCCACTGATCCAAAGGAATAATGCATCCATCCATCCATCCAACAGCCCATCCACCCACCCACCATTACTTTCATTCCTTCATCTACATTCATCCATCTTTCATCCATCCATTAACCTAATAATGCATCCATCCATCCCTCAAGTAATCCATCTACCCACCTTTCCTTTTATTCAGTCATGCAGCCATCAATTCAGTGACCCAACTATAGATTCATTACTACAGCCAACTCTCAATCCATCCATTCACCCTTCTACCTAGTCGATTTTGCAAGTCATAACAAAAAAATGGGGATTAAATAGATTCACATCCATCCATCATATAGTCCATTTCTATATCCAGACATTGGTTCATTCATTAAACCATCCATCCATAAACACAATAAAGCATCCACCCACCATTCATTTCATTTATCCATCTATCCAAACATCTATATCAAGTCCATCATGCAAGCATTTAGCTGTCTTCAAAATGCTTGCTATCTATCTATCTAGATCCAAATGCATTTATGCCAAAGTCCATCCTTTGAATACATTATACAAAGCTCTATCTCTATCTGATGTCCAGATCTGAAACATTAAACTGCCTCTTATTCATCCATCTACTTTTCTCCCAAACTTACCTCCCATAAACTGGATCCCTCCCGCCACTCGCCCGATGGTACGTGATATAACGTCTGACACGCAGCAGCCCATGAGTGCCGTGAGGGCCACGAGCAGCAGCAGGCCACACCCGGTTCCTGTCACCACCGTACAGATCCTCCACTCAAGGCTGGGTATGCTCAGGAACGAGGCATAGCGTCCACAATGCTCCATCATCACTGTGCTGCCATGGACCTCATCTCGCACTGGGTACGAGCAGCGCCGGAACGTCCCAAACGATACTGGCTTCCCCATCTGAGAGCCCAGGAGCCAGTAAGGCATGAAGAATCCCACACAGCAGGCAGCGGCACTCAGCAGTGAGATCAGAGCCCACACTACACCAACACACGTCAGACTGGAGCCCATCTCTCACACAGAGCTGATATAACCGCGTGTGAAGGTTCTACACTCGTACTTTCCTGATCCACATCCTGTGTGGAGTCCTTTAGATCTCAAGTGAGTAAAACTGGAGGTCTGGTGTCCATCACTCCAGCTCAGACCTATAATGAGGAAAAGCAAATGAGACACCGTAGGTTTGTTCATTGAACTGATAAGTGGGTTTGATCAAAGTTTCTTGATCCAGTTCTTCAGGTCACCACACATATAAAGCACTATCTAAGGTCCAAACAGACCAGATGTGATAGGAACTGGAACCGAAGACACACATGACCTGGATGAAGAATCTCTGCTTGTTTTAACACATTTATTCATGATGAATCAAATAGGTCTGTTAAAAGAGAATCACCACCAAACCTTGCAGGATTCCAGACATACAGAGCAATTTTTCTTTACATTATCTCTTTTATGTGATCATTCATCATATTTCATCTCAACCTGCACCATTAGAATTTTCATTCCAGAAATAAAACTACAGTTGATTCTGGATCACCAAAATCAGGTCTGGAGGCATGATCTGATAAAGTGAAAAGCTTAAGAGATTATATCATTTTGTTACCATGACAACAGCAACTGAAGTTGGGGCTGACATTAAATTAGGCCATGAACACTTTTAAACCAGAAAATACAACCATATTATGGTGTAAAAGGTATTGAGCTTTTAAAAAGTTCCGATTTAAAAAGAAAAATTAATGTTGAACATCATATCAAACAGGTAATCTCTAACCCCAGTTAGAGAACCACAGTGTAAGAGCAATAAACAGACAGACAGCTTTACTGATCACTGAAAGATTTTTTGTTACAGCATCATACAATTATAGCCTTAACACATAACATTACAGTCACCAAATACTAACAAGAAACCATCTGAATCTGTAAGTCAGTAAAGGACAGACGCAGTGTCATGTGGTATAAAGTGACAGTGAGTTAATAAATATTCTAAAAACAGAAGAATAAAGATAAGTGGAGACAATCTGATGGAGGCAAGAATGTAATGTGGATAATTACATTCTGGAAATGGAAATACAGTTAAAGTAGTTTTAGATTGGCAGCACGGTGGTGTAGTGGTTAGCGCTGTCGCCGCACAGCAAGAAGGTTCTGGGTTTGAGCCCCGTGGCCGACGGGGGCCTTTCTGTGCGGAGTTTGCATGTTCTCCCCAAGTCTGCGTGGGTTTCCTCCGGGTGCTCCGGCTTCCCGTTAGGTTAACTGGCTACTCTAAATTACACCATAGGTCTGTATGCAGAAAGGAACCGGCCCCCGTACTGCTGCAGTTCTGGCCAAGTCAACCAAATATGTTTCACCTCAAGCCTGAATCGGGTTTGACGGTGATGATGAGAGTTCACTTCTCTAAAAGACCAAGGCAAGGAAAAACTCTGAGACAACATGACAAACAGCATGTCCTCTTCTGGGTTTATAAATCATTCCAGTATACAGGTGTAGAAAAGTAAACAAACACTAATGTGAATATTGTGAATAAAAGTCCTGAGATGAGCAACAGGGCAGTGTTTATGATAACAGCAGCTGCTTGAAAGTATCCAGGTGAGATTAAACACCGATTAAATACATCGTTTCTGGGGAAGTGCAAATGATCTCGTTCTCAGAAATCAAAAGGAGAACCTGGTGAAGGTGAACGTGTGTGTGTGTGTGTGTGAAGAGGAGGAGGATTCTTATCTTGAAAATGTGTGTTTTCAGAATCATGTGTTTGGTTAAGAGGTTAAAGTGGTAGTTTTGTCTACAGTGTGAACTTTCCAGCAAGTCTTAATGATAATACAGATGGTTTGAGTTAAGATATCTCTCTCTCTCTCTCTCTCTCTCACACACACACACACACACACACACACACAAGGTGGTTAAATATTCACCCATTTTATCTGCTGGAGTAAATGAAAGCTCTGAATCACTCACTCTCTCTCTTTCTCTCTCTCTCTGCTGGAATCTACAGCGCAGTACAAACTCTCACATACTGTACAGCAGATACACACTGATCTCTCACAGCTTTTAGTCTGGACTTTAAATAGAATAGAATAGAATAGAATAGAATAGAAACATGCACACTTGAAAAACATTTCATTAAAGCATTTCAGGAAAAAAAAAAGTGTAAAAGCTCTTACATGATCCTCTCAGATAAAAGCCGTTCGTTTTCTTTTTTCTTTTTTAGGGAAAAACAAAAAACAACAGCAAAAACTTTAACGCGCGCGCGCACACACAAAAAAGAATCTCCCCAAGCTGCGCGCGCCGCTTGAAGTTTCCTCCCCGACAAAGCGCGAGCCAGTTCAATCACCACCGCCGCCGCGCACGTGCACGCGACCAAAGTGCGTGCGCTCGTCCTCGGTAATCCCCGCCCACAGAGCGCGAGACTCATGGGTGTGTCCGAAAGCAAGAGAGAAAGAAATCACATTTGGAGCATCCGGTGTGCGCATGTCTAAAACACGCATTTGAATAAGGAATAAACCGCTGCGTGACGTGCTGCTCCAGTAAAATAATCAACAGCAGGGTAGTGATACTGTTCCCACATGCACTGAAGTTGATTATTTTCCTACAACAGCACGTGTTTTATTCCTCTTACACCACAGCAAGTACAATATTTCATTTCTGAAAGAACAACACGTACTATTTATCCATTTATAGTTACATTTAAGGCTGAGGAACATCCGTGAAACAAGAGAGTTCCTGTTTAAAGCAGCGATAAACAGTCGTTCCGTCGCCGTTCTGTCTTTATTCTGTGTCTTGAAGTTCATTCATCTCATTATCTCTAGCCGCTTTATCCTGTTCTACAGGGTCGCAGGCAAGCTGGAGCCTATCCCAGCTGACTAC
>JAODOF010000018.1:2996289-3007694 GCA_027576175.1 Sciades proops | reverse complement strand
AAAATCTGATGCTGTTTTAGGTCATATTTAGGCAGAAATATAGAAAATTCTACAGGGTTCACAAACTTTCAAGCACCACTGTAATTTTCCACCTAAAGATGCTATGGCAACTGAAGATGCTAGCTCAAATAAGTACAGACACTCACTTGCAGGCTCTAATGATCTCTGCTGCACTGTTTTTGATGCTAATCTCTTTCAGTGGGATCCTCTTCTGTAAGAACTCTGAGGCAGTGAACGTCTGCCTCCCGCTGATCTTGAGCTTCACCAGCTGAATCTTTAGCTCTTTCAGTGGCACAGAGGACAGAACCCGAACAGATGGAGATGTACTGGAGACGCTTCTGCTAGAGAAGGTTGTTTTTGTCATTCCTGCATCTCCATCCTTGTTCTCCTGTTTAGCTTTGGCTAGCTTCTTATCTCCTTTTCTTTGTTCCTTCTTTGTCTCCATTGGTTTCCTTTCTGCCACCTCTAGTTTTTTGCAGACCTTGGTAAGCTCTTTGGCAGGGTTACCACTAGACGAGCAACGCTGTTTCTCATTTTTGGTGTTCCTTTTCTGTTTTTTATGCTGTCTGCCCTCTCTGACACTTGGCTCTTCTGTGATACCACTGCTCCCAGTCTTTGTTTTCTGATTTTTCTGCTGCTCTTTCTTCCTGTCCCTGCCTTGCCCTTGCTTCTTCTTCTCCAACTTGGTTTTCAATTTTTCCTTTCCACTGTTCACTTCTGATGAAAGGAGGGTACTGGAGCTCTGGTTCAGCAGCACCTCACAGCTGTGTGCCAGTTTAGCCTGCAAGGTAGCAGGTGACAAGGTGGAGGGCAATACCTTGACCTCATTCTCCTTCACCAAAGAGGTACAAATTGGTTCTTTTAATGATCCTACAGCTTCAATCATGTCATCACCCTCCTTCTGAACAGTTCTGTCCTCTTTTTTCTCTTCTTTTGCCTGTATGTTGTTGTCAGGCTTTGAAAGATCTGAGGTAGATTTGGAAGGAGAAATGCTGGTCAAGGGCATGGTCACTGGAGACACAGCTCTTGGGGATGTGGCGGTTGAGTTGTGCTGCTCGAGAGGGTGTATCTCTGGTCCCAGTGACAGTGAAGAAGAGTATTTGACCCCAGCCGTTATGTTGGGAGGTGGCCGACCAAAAGGGCCACCTCTGTAGGTGTACTTATGGCTGCCTGAGGCCAAGGTACCGTCAGTGTCATGCAGATGCGGTCCCTGAGAGGTTGTTGTGCTACTGTCCTGCTGCTCTGCCATGGGTTCTTTGTCTTCTTCTTCCTCCACAACTTTTGAAGGCTCAGAAATGCCATACAGTTTGGCCAGATCATTGTGGCGATAATCAAGACCCAAGGAATGACCTGGTTCTTTCCAGATTTCCTCTGGGTCTTGGGTTGGAGATGAATGAGTGGGGCTTGGCTGGAGGACTGGTCTCCTGATCACTCCAGCTATGTTGGCCCCTGCGTCATCCTCCTCTTCCTCGCTGAGATCTGAAACAGGGGAGCCCTGCCAGCTCAGTACTGGGGGGCTAGCTGAGGGATCCAGTCGCAGATGGTCCTCCATAGAATTGCTGTGGGCAGGTAGCAGATCTGGAGCATGCTGGTTCTTCTCCTCAAGCTGAGGAATTTTTTCCTCAAAACCACTGGAGCGATCCAACGTTGGCAACTCATGATCACTGCTAGCAGGGGGTTCAGAGATAAGGTCCTCCTGGTCAAGGTTCTTGTCTTGAGTCCCAAAGTTGCTGGTGTTTGGACCTGTAGGTTCAGAGGATGGCAGACTGTTTTCACTTACTGAGGTGATGTTATTGGCAATGTCCTTTGACTGACATTGAAGTGGATGGTTCTGATTTGCTAGAGGGGGAGTGGAGGGCGAAATGAACCCTGAGGTGTGTGAAGAGTCAGAGTCACAGTTGGACTCCTCTTCTTCATGTTTTGTGTATTTGTGAATACACAGTGATGTGTCTGAAAAAGCTGCCAGTGGTGGAGACTCAAAAATGGCTGAGTCTGGACTTTTACTCGGTGACTCACAAGGAGGAGTTTGGGGATGCATTTCTCTTCTAAAATGAGCCTTCTCCGCTTTCTTGATGCCATTTCTCTCTGCTTTCCTTGCTCTTTTCCTCTCCTCTTTTGTTTTTCTCTCAGACTGTCCCCCTGTCTCTCCTTTTCTATGGCTACCTTTCCTCTCCCGATGGCTCCTTTTCTCTTGCCTCTCTTTTTTCCTTTTCTTTGCCTCCAATTTTCTTAGTATCCTTGCTTTTCGTTCATCTGCCCTGTGCGCTCCTTTCCTCTCTTGCCTTCTCTCTCTGTCTCTGTGTCTCTTCTTGGTTTCAACATGCTTTAACATGTCTGTGTCCAGCCGACGAATTGGGCTCTCCTGGCCACCATAGTTAGAGTAGCTGGACTTAGAGAAAGTTGATGGAACTCTGTGTTTAGAAACCCTGATTTTCTTCCCCTGTAGCCTCTGAGAGCTGGATCCAGATTCAGGGCTTGGGGACAGGCTTGCTCTCCCGCAGGTGATGCCATGGCGAACACTTCTGCCTTCAGGGCTGCAATGGAGCTGGGTGTGTTTTGGGGTGCTGTGATGCCGCCCTCCTTCTTTCAGTCCCTGCAGTTGCTGCCGCTCTTCAGGCCCTAGACCAGAGCGCCTGGTTTCCTGTGCAGAAACAGAAGCACACCACATTTTAGGATAAACAGTCATATCACTCAAAGCTCACTAGATAAGTGCTGATCTTACAACACCCTAAGCCCTTAGTTACTCACTAAGGGCTTGACGGATTTGAAAGTCCATCCTGGAGCAAATATGATTATTCGTACTTCTTCCCTATGCATGGACAAATATCCAAAGATAGAAGGCCTTAAGGTGGTTTAAATGGCTCATGAGGCATGACAGCACTCACACTGCTCTGCTTGTCCTTCCAGGATGGCGTAGGTGAACCACGGCTGGCATGAGGTCCTGGGTGCCTGTGTGGGCCCGCTGGAGGCTGGTGCTGGGGGCTATAAGGCACTCTGGTGAGGTTTGCTGGTGAGGGTGGAACAGAATGCTCCCAGTCCCCTTTGGTTCCATGGGGTCCCGGGTGATCATGGGTTTGGTGGCCGTAAGAGTGGAGGTGGCCCAATTTCAGGGACTTTGAGCTATGGAAATCTTGGCCAGGGCCACCAAGGGTAGAGAGCACCGGATGGATCCTGTGGAGGTGATCACTGCTGTTGGACTGAGTAGACTCCTGTTGAAACAGGAATAGACTGTAAATATTTAGAGTTTCTCTTGAGATAATAACAGGCTTGGTTTAAAGGAAACCAAAACAAGGTAGGAAATGAGGAATAAATTTGGACGTTTAGGGATTGACCTGAAAGCCTGAAGCAGACTGTCTCTTATTTGGCTGACTCCACTGGGCATCACTGTGGTATGGAGGGCTACAGGTGCGAGGGAGATAAGACAAGGGAGGGCGATTCATAGGCATAGGGTGCTTAATTTTGGAGGGAAGAGCCTGCAGAGGAATAAAGAAGAACAAACTACTTAGGAATACCTCAGTCCGTTGAGGTAACCAAGCTGTTCTTAAACTGACCAGCAGATGGTGCTAAAATACTTTTCTTCAATAGTCGCGAATCATGGTAACTTGGGCAACCATGTGGATGAGGGGTGAAATTATACCAAACATACAGTGATGACCCAAGATTTTCACAGAGATACTTAAAGATAAGGTTAAAGAAAAAAGTCACTGACCTGGTGTGAGTTGACTCTTTTGCTCCTCTTGCTCGGACAGTCATCTCTTGTTGATGAGGGGTTTCGGGGGGCCGGACGTTTTAATGAGGGAGTTTGAAAGGATCTGGATGAGGCCACTTGACTCCATCTGTCTGCAGTTGGAATCCGGTGCTGCTGGTGAGGGCCTCCATACTATGTAATGAAATATATAATAACACTGAAGTGTGTTCTGTTTGGTAATAGATAATACTGGCATTGTTTTCACAATACTAGGCAATTCCAGAAACCCGTTCCCTCCAGGGCATATTCCTGCTCTGTGTTCTTGGGATAGGCTCCAGACCCTGACCAGGATAAAGCAGTTACTGAAAATTAATGAACGAATCACAGACCTTCCTAATTTTTTTTTAGCCTCCGATCTTTTTGTGGTTGATACAGGCTCATACATTTCTCTCTCTTTCACCCTTGCTCACCCTTGGGGGCTGATTATTGGGGACACGTCCTCCACATCCTGAGCTGTATCCATTCAGAGCGGCCCGGTCAGGGTTCTGGTGCTGATTTGAACCCCAAGACCATGATGTGACCCGATCTCTACCATTTGGCCCTCTCTCTCTGGGGTGATCATGAACTCTGTGTCTGCTGAACTCCGGAGGTCTGGCAGCAAGCAGAAAATTGGAAACACCACAGCAAATAAAAGGGTCAGACTGGCTGCTAAAGTACGTATATCATGAAAGTTGCTGAATGGTATTGTTTAGACTCTGACTGACCTATTGTTATAAGCTTTGTGATAGTTTCTTCCTGACGCATGGCTCAGGGTTGACTGGTACCCTCCACCACTGCCCCTTTAGACAGAAGGAAAGAAGGGACATGAGTTCATACAGTGGTGTATGAATGACAGAATTTTGGTAACTCGAAAGCATACCTGGATGGAGGGGGCAAGTGGCGGCTGGAGCTGGGAGCCCACGAAGCCCTGCTAGAAGCGCCAGAGGGAAAGGAGTCCCATGAGTACCGGCCAGTATACTGGTGCTGTGTGTAATACATCCAGTCTGTGGCAAAACACAGAGGATGTTGTTGCAGATGGCACATTCAGAACAGGGAACTGAGCCTGCAATCTGTGAATAAAAACGCACCACACTAATGTGAGCAGGAATCCCTCCAGTGCAGAAGTGTGACACCACAACAACAGCACCTGACTTCACTTCCAGTCCTGAAACAGAGCAAGAGGAAAATCGTTAACAGTAAACCATTGTTTAGAAGTGGAACTGCAACCAAAATAGAGCAAGCACACGCTCACGCACATGCATCATTTGGCGTGAGTTGCACTGCCCAGTCGTGGGTGTGTGTAGTCAAGCTAGTTATACCCACACAGCTGTGTTTATTTTGGAAAACCTCTTTGACTCGTCCTCTCTCTCTGTCTCTCTTTACATTGCCCCCATTTCTTTACCAAATGCATCACACAAAACCGCACCACCAAACCTTTCTCATCATGAGTTGAACCATGACAAGAAACAGACAGACACACACAAGTTCTTCTGAAGGGTGTGTGCAACGGGTTGATAAGCACATGAATGTCACTGCTGTGTCAGAGACATTATCAGAGTGTGGAGGAGAGACAGAGCAGCAGGAGGAGAATGAGAGGAATGAGGCCACGGCATGTGTGTGTTTGTTTGTGTGTGTGTGTGTGTGCGTGTCCCTAGTTTCCTATTTAATGCTGTGAAGAGATCTGCTCATACAGTAAGTGACAAACTCATGCATTCCCCATAACATCAACAACCAACCAATAAGATTCCATCTTGTATGTTCACTCACTCACACACACACACACACACACACATGCACAACACATGCTGGCTTTCTGATTATATACCCTTAAAAGGTTTCTGGAGAATTATATGGATAATTTCAGGTTCTCAGTTTCCTAAAGGAAGTGTATTTGAAAGGAAATCGCCTGTTGCAGAGTTAGCCTTAGAACTTTTAAGGGTTCCCCAAGAAGGACAATCTGAAGCACCATTTACGGTGCTAGATGTAATTACTCTTAGCATGTGCTTTGAGTTCAAGAGTATAGTCAGAGGAATATATGAGCATCGTACAATGTGGTGTCCTTTGCAAGGTTTTAAGGTATACAGATCATGCAAAATAACCTTACGTTAAGCCAAAAAATGGTCACCTCATCACCAACAGATCAAACTGGATCTACATATTTCATGCAAGTGCTCCCACTTCATGACTAACATCCTGCTATTTCACGAATTAAACCCCAAATGTAGTTGATCAGCTGAGCCATGCTCATATGTAAAGTTTGCTTCTTTAGAGCTTTGAGAATAATGTACCAAGTAACAAGCAATGGAAACTTCGAGCTTCCAGCTTATAATGATGCACTAATTGTGCAATTGTTCTGCCGATGTGGTTTCCGAGTCTGTATCACACTTACTAAAGGTCATCACAGAGTGACAAACAGTCAAATCACTTTCTTACTCAGAAATCACAAGCATCAGACTCAGGTAGGGGGCATGGCCTGAAGTTTGAAAGCGCATTTCAACAAGGTGAAAAGCAGTCACGTATTTGTTTTTGAAAGATTGTGTGTGGGGGTGACGTAGGGGATGGGGGCTACAGGTGCATAATACTGTATAGTAGGCATAAGAACGAGGTGAGACGGAAGTGGTGTTAACTTCCTGTGGAAAGGTAACTATTTCTGCTGCATATATGATTATACATTCACACAAGCCTGCACTGATATAAACACTCTGAGGCACTGGTTATTGGCTTACACCAGCAAATGATCCAAAGCCAAATATCATTCACACACTGCTCAAAGAAGCAGAGCGCCTTCACTTCCTAAGTCCAAGATGACACGAATATCAGGGTAACCCGAGTAATGAGCACAAATGCTCTTACCGTTCATCAATACAAACTTAGTTTGAGGTATCTGAATCCATGCCTGTCTCACTTTGCACTTTGTAAAACAGCGAGACGACTACAAGCGCTCAGACTAAACCGAGACAAAGAGAACAATCTGCAGCCCAGCTCAATCTCCTGAAACCGATAGCACATGAGAAGAGGGAGGGGGCGGAGCAGAGAGAAAACTACACAGGGAATCCAAGAGCCGGAAGGAAAGAAAGCAAGAAAGGACGAGAGGGGGATGGAGAAGGATTAGGAGTAAGAGAGCAGTGGTCAAGGGCAGGGGGATCGAGTTACGGAGGATTTGGTCTGACTCGGGAGTTCATCACCAGAACGCAACAAAACACAATATCACGCATGCACATGCGGGGATTCCTGTTCTACTGGTTCGAGTACAAACAATTGAATGTGGTTAAATAAACCAAGAGGAATACATCCTAGAAACATCGCAGCATTCACACACAAATCAGGTACTGCACCAAAGTTTCTGTTCCAACTTTAATCTCAGGCTGGGATAAGTGTGTATCCAGGAACCACCCCATATAATGCTAATGCTTCATATGGTGTAGGACGGTTTGTTATGGGTGTGAGGGTGTGACACAAAAGCCGCAAGCAAAGCACTTTGTGTTTAGTCAAATTGCTGAGCGAAATCAGCATATCCTGCCTGGTTTTACATTTACAGATGGAGAAAGACTTGGTAAAACAATATATAAACTGTGGAAAACTTTCCAGAGCGTTCCAAGCCAGTTTTAGAGTGGGGCTAAGTTTACATCCCAATCAATCCACTGACTTCAGATTGCGCGACTCCGGATGTTTTTTTGACACCTGGCGTCTACATCAGTTCACTGAAAGGAGTCAAGGACGGAACATGTATATACAGTATGCATGTTCCATATACAGTAGTCAATTGCCAAGTAAACAGTATATCAGACCTCGAGTCAAATAATCTTCACAAGTTGCGAGTCGACTCAGACAATCAAGCGAGCCAGAATTTTCAACGCCTTCAGATAAAGTAGCTTACAATCAGAAAAACATCGACGCTGGGAGTCTGTTCAAAGGAAGAGAAAGTAAAGTGTGTGATCCTGCAGGATTAAAGTGGACAGTATAATAAACTACAGCCATTATGAAACCTCGCACTTTATAGAATATATTTATATGAACAGAATATCACTGTATGATTGTAGATGATTTTTACTAATAAATCCATTATACAGTAATGAGGACTTGCTTATGTTCATTTATACTCATTGTTCAGCGCGAGAGGTTTATCACAGAGGAGAAATTTGTGTTAAAGTTTAAGAAACCAACAACGTGAATCTGTTTTTCATCCTTTTTTTGTCACAAGCTGTTTTAACAAACTATTATTTCAGAGCATGAGATCGTCTCCAGAAGATGGAAAAGTTTGGATGTGACGAGGGAAATTTTACACTATTGTTGACACTTCAGATGTACTCTGGACAGTATTATTCTGATTTAAAACAATATTATTCTGAATTTGATTAAACTTGCCAAAGAAACGTCACAACATCAAATCTCATCAAACCATTACACAGTAGACACGCCCCCGAGCCAACCAATCACATGACGCACAGCACCGAAGAGACGCACAATGAGTCGTTAGCTGGTGGGAGGACTGTATAAATCAGCCTTATCAATTCAAATTTCAAATCCCTGTCGTATTAAAATATGAAAAACAAACGTAAACATTTTCCACAGATTTTTCCATGAAAAAAAAGTAAGGTTCTTTCAAATAAGACTGCATCTGTGAATGGGGGAGTGTTCAGGAACACTGAGTAAAGTGTGTGGTTAAATACAACAAATGGGTAAAAGGTCAGTGTGTGTGTGTGTGTTTTACAGGATGAGAGAATAGATATATAGCTCTCACAGTTAAATGTGAGAGATTTTCTTCAGTGTTAGCGATATTTGATCGGTTTTAATCTAACTTGGTTGTTCTGAGTGTATCAGTATTAAACCCTGGCTAATTTGTTTAGCAAGAGGGACTGCAGAAATGTGATCCTCTGCTCATCGTGTTTGATAAATGCTATTTCTGTCTTCACAAGACAAAGTTTTTCAACAATGTTGAAGAAGAACAACTTTTATTCATCGCATGTACACTTGTGAAATTCCTCTCTGCATTTAACCCATCTGAAGCAACGAACACACACATGCACACACACACAAGTGAGCAATGAGCGCACACACACACACACACACACACCCAGAGCAGTGGGCAGCCATGCTAACAGCGCCCAGGGAGCAGTTGGGAGTTAGGTGCCTCGCTCAAGGGTACTTCAGCCTAACCCCATGTTAACCTAACCGCATGTCTTTGGACTGTGGGGGAAACCGGAGCACCAGGAGGAAACCCACGCAGACACAGCGAGAACATGCAAACTCCACTTAGAAAGGCCCCCGTCGGCCACTGGGCTCGAACCCGGACCTTCTTGCTGTGAAGCAACAGTGGTAATCACTACACCACCGTGCTGCCCATTCTTCTTCTTCTTCACAAGACAAAGTTTTTTAACAACGTTGACATAAAAATGACAGAAATCATGTAAGTCTAGTTAGAGTTTTAACGCAAAGTGTTATTACGGTGTAATTTCAGGCATTCTGAGACTTTTCTTAGTAATTTATCAACACATCTGAGATAAATGTCGACATTTCGGATATTTCTGTCATATTTCCACCGACATCATGTCTTTACTGCCCTATCTGTAAAAGACATGTTAGCTGCACTTTCAGACCTCAGCCATTAGCTAGCTTCTGTTCAGCGTCTGTCACCCAGTTACCTAGCAACAACGTTCACACAACTTTATCCACTTCAGTGTATTGTGTTCACCTTCCCATGTTAACAGTAACTTTAAAATTATAGTAAAATTTATTGATGAACATTTAAATATGTTTATTGTTTGGTGATTTTTTTTCTGCTATTGTGTGTGTGTGTGTGTGTGTGTGTTACAGCTTGCAGCTGAGAAAAACTAAATATTGTAATACATATTGTGGAAAAAAATACTGTTCTACATTATATATTTATTTAACTGCTCTCTCT
Source organism: Sciades proops (assembly GCA_027576175.1). Taxonomy (NCBI): domain Eukaryota; kingdom Metazoa; phylum Chordata; class Actinopteri; order Siluriformes; family Ariidae; genus Sciades; species Sciades proops. The sequence goes on along the minus strand of JAODOF010000018.1, from coordinate 2,998,065 downwards.
CTCTCTCCACCTCACACACACACACACACACTGTGAGGACTGGGATCATGATAAGCAGACATAAAAGCTCACTTCCTGCATTCACTATAACAGTACTATCATATTACACACACACACACACACACACACACACACACACGGCTTTGCATTTTGTATTGTTGCATGTGATGAACACACACAGAAGAGAACCTGCATGCACACATACACACACACACACACACACACGCTTCCGGACGCCTGCAGCTAATGGCAGCCGAGTTCAGTCCCTTTAAACAGCCAACACACTCTCACACACACACTCTCACTCACACACAGGCAGCACTTACTCTGACAGACAGACGGTGTCACACAGATGACTGCAGTTCCCTCATTCTTTCTTTCTTTCTTTCCTTTCTTCCTGCACATTCACCCCTTCTCCCCCTCCCCTGACTCTCTCTCTCTCTCTCTCTGTCTCTCTCTCTCTCTCTTCCACCCTGTTTGTTCCCCCTCTAGCAGACAGACAAAGAAAGGAAGGGGATGGCTGGGAAAGAGAAAGCAAAAAAAAAGAGAGAGAGAGAAGCTTAGGGGGAAAAAAGAATCTCCGCCCCTTTTTGCCAGCCAATCTGCTTGCAGATCTTTTTGCTCCTCCTTCTCTGTCACCTCTCTCTCTTCTTTTTGTCTCTCTGTCTATCAGTCTGTCTTTCTCCAAATGTGTCCATCTCTGTGCTTTCTCTCTGTCTATCCCTCTTTCCTCTCTGCACTCTTTCTGTCAGTCTGTTTCTCTTTTCTTTCTTTCCATCTCCATATCTCTCCATCTACCGGTTTATATTTTTCTTTGTCTTTCAGTCTGTTTCTCTCATTCTATCTCCATATGTATTTTCATTCCCCCTTCTCTCTCTCTCTCTCTATTTCACACCTTTGGTGTACAGTATGCGTTTCCTAGGAAACCAGCAATACACTCCATTCACCATACACTTGAGCAATCTGGCAGGACAACTTCACCTGACTCTCTCTCTCTCTCACACACACACACGTGTTATAGCCCTTCTGCTCACTGAAGCTCTGCAGCAGGAGGAGACACTGCAGCAGTGTACATGTGATGGATGAAGTTTTAAGTTCGCTCCGTCAGCACACACACACACGCTTGTGCACACATGCACTCTCCATCACATTGCCATGTGAAACAAAAGAAATCCTCTTCCAGTGGTAAATGGAAACACAAATTACTGTATTCTACATTCATACTGTAGTATGGATTGTGTGTGTGTTTGAACAGAAATTATGCACATACATATGACATTTCTCAAACAAAACTCCATCATTGCTCATTAATACACGCGAAGTTGCCACTTTAAACATTTATACCCGTCCCTTCTCCAAACATTTGCACAAATTGTACATTCCAACAAGTGGGCAGGCCGTCACAGTCTCAGAAGCTCCACCCGTGGCTATCCTTTGTACACTTTTCTGGCCACAAACTTCAGAATATTAATGCCACTCCCATGTATAGACACATCCAGTTTTGGATAAACTTTTGAACTCATCGACATAATGAGCTTTTTGATTGTGTGACGTCATTACTAGCCTTAATGTTCTGTTCTCTGGCTCTCTGTTAATTGCACAACATAGCTAAGGGTTTTCATAACTTGCTAATCTGTGTGCAAATCAAAACTAGTGTGAGTGAGAGGAGCCTCAGGATCAAGAACGGAAGGAAGTGCTTTAAAGGAGAACTGAAGGCAAATTTTTTATTATCAAAATTCTCATCTCATCTCATTATCTCTAGCCGCTTTATCCTGT
>JAODOF010000018.1:2713384-2724022 GCA_027576175.1 Sciades proops | reverse complement strand
TTTTAGCATAATCTTGCCAAATAAACAGAATGTAGAAATCTTTCTTTTCTAGTAGCGTTAGCTACCCAGTATGATTTCGAGTTTGAAAAGAGTTTGCTAGCACGTCAGGTGGAACTTCACTGACTAGCTAGCTTAACATTAAACCACTATGATGGCATAGCATGCGTTCATTTTGTGAATTCACATTTCTGTTTTTTGTAACAGCATTAGGTTTTGTAAGCGTTGTGGCAATAATACAATGATGCATTGACAGAAAATATACTTTTAATACTTAAGTATTTTTAAAAGCAAGTACTTCAGTTCTTTAACTTAAGTAAAAATTTGACTGGAGAACTTTTACATACTTTCGGCCACAGGATGTAAATTAACTTGGCTATATAGTCAGGATTTCACAATTTTCTGAATTATACTTTGTCATTACATTTGGATATTTATTTATTCATTCATTCATTTATTTAGGTTCAGCAAGTGACATTTAATCAAAATGACCAATCAGAGGAACTGTTTACATTTCTGCTGATAAACAACATTCACATACGAAATTTATTTTCTTTTTTTTAAATAATACTAACACTAATACCCACGTGTACTAACTGAACACATCAACATTCACAACCTGTATGAATATTAGACGAGCTCCGAGGACACACTCCAACATGTTTACACACTAAACACCCCCTTCCCCCACACACACCCCCTCAGACTACTGAGCTCATAGTTTACATTTATTTCATTACTCTGTCGTTTGAACGGTAAAGCTGTAAACCAGTGAAACCGACGCATCCTTTCAGTGCATTATGAGTAATAAACAAACAGTCCCTCAGCGATTACAGAGAAACACTCAAAAATAAAATATCGATATCTGTAACGAAGTCTTGCCAAAATAGATTCTTATAATTAGGCTTTTTCTTAAAAGGGCAAAACACTAATGAACCAAACAGCAATCTTTAGCTACACAAAAGGTTTTCTGAACATTGCAGATAGATACTTGTAGATCTGACAAGTTTTTGTGTGTTACAGAAAAAAGTTTTTCACTTAACATTCAATAAAATGTTTATTTCAGTTTATTAAAGAAAATTAGTCATATTTTTAAAATTATTTTTATGATTGTCAACTGATTAATTTCAATGAATTACATCATAAATTCATACATTTACTTAATTTCCTTTAACTAATATATTAAATTCATTGAACAAATACATTTAAATAATTTATTTATAAGTAATCCTGACATAATAAATAAATTGAAATGTATAATTTTTTTCGGTGGTACAGCAAATCCAAAATTATTGGCACTCTTCATAAGAACAAGCAAAAAATATTTTTTTTTAAAAAGTCAACGATTTTAGAGACAATTGAAGGAACTTCTTGCTTTCCCGCTGACGAAAATCAGTCTCTTTGATTTACAAAAAGTTTTGATTTTCATATCTGAGAGATACACGTTTGTGTTCTGAAATCATCTGTTCATCTGTGAACCTGAACACTCATTTCCACCATGTTCTTTGTGCAAGTAGAATCATTTCGTCTTCAGATGATCGTTGGAATGTTACTTTTGTCAGAGCCCACCAAACGCTGAACGTTTATCAAGCACGAGTCAGTAAATTCCGCTCAATCGTATTCGCGATATCATCACAAGCTAATTCCTGAGTGCCGTAGTCATCTCGGTCACATAAAAAAAAAAGAAACTAAACATTTTGGAAAACAATTCTTATGCAACTTATGACCACAAGTATGTGGCCTTGTGTTCACACAGTGTTTTTCAAGAACTGGATGTGTTATCTCGAATGACTCACTTCTCAGCAAAACACTGAAACAGACAAAAAGTGTGCTTATTTTTAAACTTAAAAAAAAAAAATCATGTGAATCAGAATTTTACAGTATGAGTTTTTGATCTGTCTGTCCTGAAAAAAATCACTGAATATAAAATCACGCAAAATATCAATGTCTGTTGTTAAACCATTTCAGTAGCATAATGGATTTAAAGATCTAATGTATTGGCACCTGTTGTAGCCGATTCGGAGTTGAATTATAATGTCCATGAATTTAATTCTGGTATTTATGAAACTTAAACACACATTCAACACAACTTAAGTTGATAATATAATGCTGTAAATTGAATACTGAAAATCAAACAATTTGTAGACTATTTTGAGCAAATTCCCAGCATGTGTCAGAGATTACAGAGATAATTCATGATGCACAATAAGGTCCCTAATAAGACAATATAAGATCAGGCTAGAGACAATTTAAAGCCTCTAGATATTGCATTTAATTTCGCCTAATTTATTTTAATTGCAACACAATGCGAACAGACACTGATGTTATTCCACTGAGTCAACTTTAATTATCAGATGTGATGAACTGTAGAGTAAAAAAAATAAAAAAAAACACTAATTAATAAACCAGAGCCTAAATTGCATTTCCTGTTCGTGATGAGTCGTTTGTGAACGAGTCGGCTCTTTGAATCGACTCTTAGGTGAACATGAAGAGTCGACTCGCACCGAGAAGCCGATTAAAATAAATAAATTCATAAATTTAGGTTGTGGAACTAAGATGATTTGATGAAACAGCCAGACATCGATTGAATTCAGCAAAGAAAAGCAAAACCTTAGGAGAAATTTTAGGAGACGATGAGCAGAGTCAAATGATCCGATTCACTGAAAGAGTCGGAAATCCCAAAAACTTTCCCCCTGTGTGTCTTTCTGTCTTTTTTTTCTTCAAACCGAAACTTTCGTCATACTCGATACAGTGACATCTTTGGATGCTTCCGGAGTGTCATCCAATCACAGAGCAGTACTGACTGAGGGCGAAACTGAAGCGTAGCCCCGCCCACTGCCCAGACACCCACACGCGCATCCCCTTTAAATGCGCGCTCCCGCGGCCTCCTGCCTTGTTGATCTTCATCAAGGTGTGGTTTCTCTGGACAGGTGCTTCACTCGCTTCGAGCTCAGACAGGAAATTAAAGTCGTGTTGAGTTATTTATTTTTCCCCAACACTTTTGGAGGAAAGTTTTGATTTAAAAAGAAAAAAAAAATTTTGAGACTATTTTAAGGTTATCACTTTTTTTAAAGGACAAATTCTGCAGCTTCTTGGAAAGGACAAAAAATGGCGAATAAAGGGTTGCAGTTGCTGGGATTTATTCTGGCTGTAATCGGGCTTGCTGGTCTCATAGCCGGCACTATCATGCCCCAGTGGCAGATGTCGGCCTACGTGGGAGATAACATCATCACCGCCGTGGCCATGTACCAGGGCCTGTGGATGTCCTGCGCCTACCAGAGCACTGGGCAGATCCAGTGTAAAATCTACGACTCCATGCTGCAGCTCAACAGTAAGAAAAAAAAAATTACAGTAAATTAAAAAAAAAAAAAAAACTCTTCCTGAGGGCCACCAAAAGCTCACTGTAGCTTTCTTCTATATTTTGAAGAATAATACCTTTTTAAAAGTAGGCTATATTTATTTTGACTTGCATGTTTCTCCAGTCAAGGTTCATAACCCTGTCTCTGAGCTTGTTAAACCAGTCGCTTGGTGATTTAACCCTTCAGGGAGAACTGGTAGTTTCACTGGAAGCAGAAGTGCAGTTTCAGTGCGCATGCGCAGACCCCCTCACCACGGTGAGAAATAACTATTCATGTAGAACAAAGTTGTAACTCGTTTTCTATTGGCTTTCCTCCGTCATGGAAGAGTCACTTTTTTTTTTTTTTTTTTTCCTTCGGCCTTGTAATTAAAGTGGTCTCTTTTTTAATTTATTTTAAATTAATGTATCGAGTAACATGCACATTATAGTGGGTTTCATGGTTTTTTGTTTGTTTTTTTCTTTCCTCTTAAACAATACAGCTTGCGATTCACCTTGTTTTAGTCTAAAGTGATTTAAGCCACGCCCCCAGGTAATACACCTGTAGGTTGCTACAGTATTGTTTTCTCTTGTTTCCCCTCAGAGGGCGGGGCGGGGTGAGGTGTGAAATGCATCAGTGCTTCAGGGTTAAAGGGGACACACAGCTCCAAAAAAAAAAAAAAAAAGGGGGGGAACGAAATGAAAATGAACAAGTCATGTACTTTAGTTCCTTAACACTTCCTGTGTTGAGTAAAAGGGCATGGAACTATAAGAAATGTGAGTGACCTTTTCACTCACTATTGGTATGTGTGGGTTTTTTGTTTTTTTTTCCTCTGAGTGAAAGAATGTAGCTCTGTTGGCGTTATGGAGTGAGTCGAGTAATCATTACACAGCAGGACTATTCGTCTCACGGAAAGTCCTCGGTGTTTGTGTGTGGGGGAGAAGGGAAGTGTGGCCGGGTCTATTTCGTCATCCAGATTTGCATCGTTCTTCCAAAAACTAAGCCATGCAAATGTTAAACAGCAACCAGGCGATGGCTGCTCTACACACCCATACGCACAAACCCTCGAGTCATGATTAGCATCCTCTAAATACTTCCAAAATGTCTAATACAAGAGTTAGGATTTGGTGGTTCCTCCAGAAGCCACATTGAATTTTTCACACTTGGTTTGTTTTACTTTGCTATCAGAGAATGATAAGGTGTTATCGCTTGTACACCTTTTTATGACTTCTACAAACATGAATGAGCCACTTGTGATAAACCGCACCGTTAGGAATCAGAATTGGCTTTCTGAATGAGCTCCAGCGTCTTTGATTTGCTGTTGGTAGGTTTTATTGGATTTGTTTCTTCAATGCTTTTGTTTTGATATGGAAAATGTACCGGGGGAGCCCTTGGATTTTACACATGGTGGGTGGTTCTTCAGAACGAAACCTGACTCCTCTCTCTGAGACTTAGACCAGTCAGACCTGTTCTATGACGTCTCCCATATAGAGAACAAACAGATGAACTCGGTAGCTCTCGAAAGAGACTTCTGGATGGAACTAGTTTGCACCTGAGTGCAGGTAGAGTTGGGGGAGGGGATTTGGCCTCTCGAGAGCGAGCGTTCAAATGAGCCACAACAAAAGATCCTGTATGGACAAACTGGTGCTTCACATACAGTATCTTGGTGGAGAGTTTAAAATGAATAGCATTTAGATGTCTTAAATGTTGACTGTCAAGAAATGTGGCTTAAACCCAAGCAACTGGAGGTTCTTGTGTTAACTTTAGCATGAAATCCACTCAAGCTCAACATTGAAGTTCTTCGAAAGTTGGGTGACATTTGTGAGTGATATGTGCACATCATGACCATGCTTCCACAGGTACATTTGGGTTATTGTTCCTGTAAAAAAGCTTCTACCTTGAACCCTCTTCTCTCATTGTTATCTTTATAAATTTGAACTGTTTCACCCAGCCATTTATGCAGAAGTAATATTTGAAGTGAAGGATATTTGAATAGTGAAGGATCCGATTGAACATTTGATCATTTAATAATTAAAACTAAACATGTAGTTTTCAGTTGCTGCATGGAACCATGTCATGGATGGAGGATTTTATTTATTCATGAGTTTATCCAAACACCCAAGGCAAGGTCACTTTACAAAGTATGTGACATGAGACAAACCAACGTGCTTCAGAGGAGAGGAAAATGTTTCAAGAATGTCTTCATCTGTATCCCTGAAAGCAGCATGTTTTATTTTCCAAGATGATGGCTTAACTTTTTGAAACTGGTTTCGCAGACCAGAGTGTCAACGCCGCAGTAGCTCACACAGCTGTACCATGAGAAACCAGACTTGTTTATAATTAGCCAAGTTGCTCTTCATAAGAACAACTGGCTCTTCAAAACCATCAAAATCCATTAAACTTGGAGTAAGGCTCTTCCTGAAAGCTTGTTAACTGGCCTAGTTGGCAACACCAGGGAGTAACTTTTGTGCAGACTGATTACATCTTCCAGACAAAACACTCAATCCAGTGACGACTCAGTGTAGCGATGGAAATATCTTGTCAGCTTATAGCCGTTTGAGCCAAATGTTTGTTTCCTATCGTATTTGGTGAAATGTGAAAAGCAGGAACATGGCACTTTTTTCATTTGTAAACTAACGAACGGTTCCTCTTGGTGTCTGTATGAGAAGTGTCAGGTGCTGATCTGGTTTCAGGAACGGGACCAAAACTAAAGGGTGTGGCGTCTCATGTAGCCTCTGTCTTTGAAACAAGGTCAAACTTGTGTCTCTCTCTGTAGGTGCTCTCCAGGCCACTCGTGCTCTGATGGTCATCAGTATCCTCCTGACTGCAATTGGACTGGGCGTGGCCACTATGGGCATGAAGTGCACCAACTGTGGTGGTGATGACAAAGTGAAGAAGTCTCGCATCGCCATGACTGGAGGAATCATCCTTCTGCTGGGAGGTAAGTTATGTTTGTCATACTAACATGATTATGGAGCATGAAATATTGAGTCATTAGCTATGCTGACAGGCTTCTCTCCATCAAGCTAATAATTATTTGAACTAGTCACAATGCATCTCTTACATTTAATACTTTGGTAATGTAGCTTAATCATTTGGGTTTTATGAAGTTCTAATCTTAACTTGCTCTTTGATGTAGCACAGATTTTAGACTTGGTCTTGCTAGTTTAGGAATTCTATGCTAGTTAGGTGACGTGCTAACCAGTGTCCTCAGCATGGTAATGAGCCATATGCTGCTTTGGATTTGGTGTTAAATTAAGTCTTTGCTGCATGGCTAGTAATGTAGCCCAATGCTAACCTTCATCTCCTTTGTTTGTTTTAAGCTCTGTGCGCCATCATTGCCTGCTCGTATTTCTCCTACCAGATTATCCGGGATTTCTACAGTCCCTTCACTCCAGTCAACACAAAGTAAGTGATTAGTGCTCGTGTTGGTTATTCTTCCATCTTGGCAATATTAGCTTGTACAGCATGACTTGTTTCTTTGCTGATTCCACATTCTGGGTCCCTTCCCCTCACTCGCAAGAACAAAGCAATGTGTTGGTTAACTAGCTTAAGTACTTAAGGTCACTAATTTTGAAACCGTTTTGCTGTTTATGGCGTTATGTGACAGCACATGCTGTGTAGTTGGTGCTTTAAGACCGACCAAAATCAACTGTTCACCACCAATTTTTATTAGTGCGCTGTATCAACTTGAATAGTTTTTTACAAGGATGAAACTGAATGTGACCTGAGCAATGATTTGTGCAGTTTCAGTAAAAGTAAAGGAACTGAACATTGTTACAGATGAGTTGTTGGCCATTGTGGTGCTGCAGTGACCTTGAGACTTCCAGTTTATTCTCATTGGTGGGTTGTTCACTGATGCAGCTGTATTGTCAGTTTCCAGCCCAAGTGCAATTCAAAATCCAGATAATGAGCTGAAAAGTTCAGGTTTTTGGAAAAGGGAGACATGTCTGGTGGAAAGGGTTCACTGTGGCTTGCAAGCATTTCTGATTTGCAGTATCTGCAAGATGCCCCTCTCTAAGCCATTATTCTATAATAGATGCAATTATCCACTCCATGATCCCCCTTTGCCTTATTTGAAATGGTTCTGTAGAGCATGGACACTGCACCTTTTTCACTGTCCCTTTGTTTTGCGGAAAGTGACTTTGCAACTGTCTTGCTTAAAAATAAGACTGAAGGCCAGTGGCTATCTTTTGGGGGGGAGAAGAGGCTTTATTTTTGTCCACCTGCAGCCTCATTCCAAAACTAGCACAATTGGCCATAAGCTGTGGCCTTTGTCCGTTAGTTGTTGAAGGATGTTGGACCAGAACACACCCCTTGTCAGGTTTGATCTGTACCAAGAACAGAGGGTAGATTTGTCCTTCTTTAATTCATGTCCATTTTCTCTGCAGGTATGAATTCGGTGGGGCCATTTTTGTCACCTGGGCTGGAGCATTCCTCACTGTTTTTGGTGGTGGCTTGTTGGCTGCATCTTGTCCCAGGAGCCAGGGCAAGTCATCTGGCCTAAAATATCCAATGTCCCGGCCCCCAAGCAGCACCAAGGAGTACGTCTGAGTGCCAGTCCCATGCCCACTTGGTCCCAAATCAACAGCAGCAGTGAGCTGGTGGAGGCTTTCCTATGTGGTTGATCTGAGAGCAGTTAGTTTATTTAGCTTAAAGCAAACATTTCTGAGATCAGCACATCAGGGTGACGTCTGACTGGCCTACAGCAGATTTTTTTTTTTTTAAACTAGTTTGTTCCATTATTAATGGTGCCTTTTGTGTTAAGTTTGTATTCATAAAATATCCATGTTTTACAGAAGGAAGTTGTGATTTTTAAATAGTTTCTCTGAAGTGTACTAAAGCATGACACTCAGGGATCAGTGTGCATCTCTGTAATGTCCGTCATCTTCCCCCTGTTTTGTCTTTAGGCCCAAATACAGAACGCTGAATGAACTGGAGCCTTTATTTTTAAAGAAATTGATGCTGTTCAGTTTGAATACTATCCCCACCATCTCTTTTCTTTGTCACTCTTTAGAGGAAAAAAAGTTTTGCTGTGCTCTTCCACAGCCCAGGATCTGTTTTTATGGAGCCTTGCTGTTGATCTTGATTCCTCAGCCTAAAAGTTTAATCTTCACCTTTTTATTTTAGAAACTGTCCTTGTTCACATCAGTGACGCATTCCTGACATTCTCTCCTGCCCACCAACAACCCCACAACAGTTTGTACTGTTTCCTTTCTCTGAAATTCCAGAAATGCTGTAGATATTGTTGCAGTTCTTATACAGTTTAAGTGTTTTTATGCAAGTTAATTTTATGTAAATAAATTGAACTCTTTTCTTCCTGTATATGTAGGTGATGCTGGTCCTCATTTAATGCCTTATTTTTAATGTTTTGAATTATTTGAAAGGACTTTACTTTGCAGTGCATTTCATAATGAGTCTGTTAATTATAGAGTATGAAGATTTCAGGCCTCTAAGTAAGAGTTACTGGTCAGCTTCCAGTGCATGGGCTTTTTTTTTTTTTTTAAATTTGTTTTGGATAGGTGGTGACTTTAGTGAAGCAAGTCAAGTGACTTGACTCACTGAAACTTGTTGTTCAGGCATTAGCAATCAGCCTTGGTCTGACTGTTCAGGAGCCTGAAATTTATTCTCAAACATGTGTGAAGGTGGGGCTTGAGATTTCCATTTTGCACTGGCTACACAGTGTCAAATGCACACTTCATATTAAATTGCCATTATTAAAGGTTTCCTTAATCTAATAGTGAATGTTCATTGAATTATAATTCTTGTAAATATAGTACAGCTTCCATGACCTTGGCAAAAAAAAAAAAAAACCAAATACACCACACTCTGCATAAGCAGGAATTAGACCCTTCTGAAAAGTGACTTGCAGACTGCATGCGTACACACAAAGGACACCATGAACACAGAACATGTAAAAAGGAGGCTCCTGAAACCTCAATGTAATCTTTATGTAACAAGATGTTCATAACAGATCTTAAAAACAAACATGAGTGGATTTTTCTTGGATCATCAAAACTTAACAGGGTTAGTATGCATGGTTAAAGCAGTTATAAACCCATGTTCCTTCACCAGCCTCCATTTTCTCAAGTTAAAACAAATTGCAGCTTGTCCTGTTACTGAGAAGCTGCAAACAAACTTGTCCTGTAGATGTCCAAAAACTTGGCTACAGCTTGTCCTTGGACTGCTAAAAAACTGATACACTGGCCATCTGCCCAAGTTTAGTTCCAGTCTGGCACAGAAACAACTATAATCTTTCTCCTTCTCCCCCCCCCCCCCAAAAAAAAAAAATCAGTGGGTCTTCACACTCAGGGGGAAAAACACATGCAATTTAGGAATAGGTTTCTCCCCCCCCCAAGAAATAACATTATTCCAGGTCTGACTGTACAGCCTGGACTTGAACAACCCATGCGTGCATGCCAGTGGTTGATAAAATGTGGATAGGTCACAGACAACAAAAAGATACAAAACCGTGGTCATGGACATTTCAGAATATTACAGATTGGTTACTGATTTCAGCCAGATGCTGCATCAAGTCTAAAATGTTTGGACTACTGAAGTTTGTACTTAATATCTTGCCTGCATTTGTTTACTTTCCAAATTTCTAAACATGATTTGCACATTTTTCAGACCATAATTTGACACCAATGTACAAAAATGTTTACTATTTAAATTATTTTAAAATCCAACTGTTAATGTCATAAGCTAGTATTTTGCCAAATAATTGCTGATGGGGCCCAAAATTTATTGCGTCCCACCCGTGGCGAGGTCCTGTCACTCATACAAATCAGTTAAACCCAGACAAGTTCAATGCACAGCATTTTATTCAAGCTGCAATGCTAAAACAATGTTATTGTCATGTAGATATGAAAAAAATAAACTGAACCCTTCTACCTGTAACAGGAGGGATGTTGACATTCAACTCATCAAAAGAAAAAGGACCTTGCATGGTCTTTGCTTCACTGAATATTAGATGGAGTAAAACTTTAACAAAGAACTATAATGTGTTTACAGTAATGTTAATTTTTTTCCCTTTATCATACATTAAAAGAATGCATTTTGAAAACATAGAATTGAGAACAATGTAAAATCAGTCAAGTTTAGATTAAGACACAAAGACAAAGGGAGTGTGTTCGTCATAAGTGCACACACGTGCATTCATATATGAAGAAAAAACATGGCAATAAGACTGATATTAAACTGAGAAGTCTTGTGCAAGTCATCACGCACATCCATCCATTATCTGTAGCCACTTATCCTGTCCTACAAGGTCGCAGGCAAGCTGGAGCCTATCCCAGCTGACTAT
>JAODOF010000018.1:2158370-2168981 GCA_027576175.1 Sciades proops | reverse complement strand
ACTGACCCTCTGCTTCCGGGCCATGCCGGAAGCAGAGGGTCTTTCCTTGACAAGGACTGAAGGAAGCCAGTCGAAAATTGAGGTAACCTTTTCCTTTTACAGATCTGGGCACTTGAATACTTCTAGTATGGAGTGAGTGCTTCAGTGTGTGTGTTTATATCAATTATAACAAATTCACAAATATATTTTGTGTAAAATGTCACAGCATCAAAGTTTTACACAAAATGTACTTGAACAATATTGCTAAAATTGTGCTGTATATAGTATCTAGAAAATTCCATACACATATATGGTACCATACATTTGTAATATAAGGAGGTGTGTTTTTAGAGTTTCCTGCTCAATGAAATGCTGTGGATTTAACAACAGCAACACATGACCTACATTTCTAATACACACTCTTCACTTACTTTTTCCCTCCATGTCTCATTTTCTAAACAACCTGGCATTTTTAAATATAATTTTGGTCACTGTAGTATTTGGAACATAATGCACTTAACACAAAGCAGTAATATACATAATACACTTCTTGGCTTAATATAATACATACGTACATAAGTTTTTGCCCTTCATACATCTATAAAACAATTTTAAAAAACTTCAAAAACCTGCTTACATGTTGCCAAAAAATTGCAAATCGATACACTTCTTTCTACAAAAACAGTCTGATCTTATCTAAAAAAAAGCAGTAAGTCGTATTTAAGTCTTATTAGTCTCATATTATTGGCTGTTTTTTCTGATCACATGTCTAACCATGTATATTCTGCTCGATATCTTACCCTGCTTTTCAGCCGTTACTGCAGGGGATTGGATTAATTTTGCCACTGAAGACATGCTGAACTATTCATCTGGTTTCAGAAGTCCACAAATGTGTAAGTTCCTGGTAAATGTTTTAGTGAGATTCAATGAAATAATTTAAGCCTTTAAGATGATTTTTGATGGGTGATGTCATTCATCCATTTCATCATGAAATGCTCGAGTGAGCATCAAACTGAACTCAGCCCCCTTGAATGGTTTTGTTTTACTTGAGCTCATTGTTAATGCTACTTATTGCTTCTTTAAAGCTTCGTAGCTACACACATATCCGTGCATGTTTGGATGTGTTAGTTCTGCACATTCGCTGCACAGATTCGCTGGGTAGTCATGATGCATTGGAAGCAGCAGAGTTTAAAAAATTCTAGTAAGGTCTTGTCATGTAAACTAAAGTCATCTTGAGAGCAGCAGATATAAAGCAGATGCAGGTAGAAAGTACTGTGTTCTGATAGGTAGTGTTCACATTTATTTGACCTGATAAAATCTAGCCTTAGTATTAAAAAACAGCCGATAGGGTCAGTTTGCATATGACACGCAAATTTGTAACAATTCACACATTTTGTATGAGAAGTTACAAGGTTAAGGTTAAGGTCAGGGGAAGGGTTAAAGTTTAAATCGTCTCTTGCGACTTTATCTTCATTTCCTTGTTTGCGTTTGTACTTTGGAGTTTTACTTTCCGTGAGTCATGTTCAGTTTGTCATCAAACCAATAAAGCCACATGCCTGATTCAGGAAATTGTGCTCTTTGGATTATATTTGACATTAAATGAATTGTTGTCCAGTTCAGAGTGCTTGACCAGTTCAGAGTAACACTGGTTTAGCATGCATAATAGATCAAGCTGATTTCCAAGAAAAAAAAAAGTCAAAAATATTTTTTGGATGAGTATCTTGCCTTGTCTTGTCACAAATCCACGGTTTATTTTTTAATCATCTTCTTTCTTCCTCTCGATAGCCAGAGTCCTTCAGGACTCATTTAAGTCACACAAAGTCTTCTTAGCCATGCAACATTGCTGTTGTGGTTACAGGAGGATGAGAAATACAGAGGGTTGGTGAGATGAGGTTTTTCATGTGCCACAAGAGTTTATCAGAACTGAATTCTCATGAGTTCTCCAATTAGATCAAGATCAGTGTTCTCTTCATGAGCAATGATTGGTGAGGAAGATTCAGGATCAAGGTAAGTCACTGCTGGAGTCCTGTCAGGAAACAGAAAGAAAACACACTTTCACTTTCACATTAGAACAAAATTCAGACTGTTATTTTGTATTGGCCAAAACTTAAATACAGTCTCTAAGTGGTTTGTTTTCTAATGTAGTTCTGATTGGCAGTTGGATTAGAGTGGTCATTAGATTTATTAGCATTATCGATGTGTTTCCCAAAAGCATCATAGCACAAAGATCATCATTAAAATGTTAGAATGAGCATCACATTGAACTCTCTCTCTCTCTCCCAGTTCACTTAACTCAGCCCTGATTTAGCCTTAAATCTGAACCTAATACAGTTACAACAGCTTTGTTTGAATTTATCCAGAATAAAAAAACGTAAATTCCATTATCACAGCTAATCCGATCCGTGATTGTTGTAGACTGATGTGGATAATGTGTGTCCAAGAGAAAGGGTTCCAAGAACAACCCAAGTATCCAACAAACCCAAGCCCTTTTTCGTAAAAGTGCATATTTACACTAAAAGTAATTTCATGTTTAGTACAGTTAGTGCAAAATACAAAACACCCCAGAATCTGCATTTCTAAAATCAAAACATATTCAGTTACAGTAAGGGTCCTGTTGTTGGAGCTGGGAAAACAAGCACAAAAGAGCAAAAGCCTTACTTAAGCATCAGGATACTCTTCCTATCTAATCTACCTATATTTAAAACTATTTTGCCAGTAAAGTAAAATGTTCTCAACTGGAATGTAAATGTAACTGGCACTGTATATTTCTGCTCCACAGGATTGCCATATTAGCAATTACAAAACCAAATTTCTGTAGTCAATTAAGCAAAATGTTGAAAACATTTTAAATCAGTTATGTTTTGTGCCCTTTCCATTCCACAGTCAGAGTTATGCAACATTTCTTGGCTCCTTGTATTGCTCTCTTTATCCTCCTCTTTAATCAAACCTGCACCTAGTTACTGAGTAACAGTGATAACAGTCACTTAGAAGTTTCCTATATTGTAGTTCTTATGTATTTAGTAATTATTGATATTTGTATGATGTACCTGCAGTGTGGAAGATCTGGATTCACTGGTGGTTGTGAGAGCAGCACTCCGTGGTATACTGGACACGATGAAGCCGGTGCCATTAGGTAATGGTTGTCGAACTACTACCTTTCCTTTCCGTGTTTCAGCTAGAAACAGACTGTACCAGTAAGCATCACTGGAAATGAGGGTGGAGTCACCAATGGTCGAGTTCATCTGGCTGGTGACACTGTTTCGACCATGAACAGCTGCTTTGGAGGGTTTGGGCTTCTGGCACTTCAGCACAATGATAACCAAAATGGTGATGAGCAGCAGAAAAGACACAGAACCCAGACTAAGCAAGAGATACAGGTTCAAATCTGTGAACAGGTCATATTCCATCGGCATCTCTGTCGTCTCTGTTAACTGCGTGACCATTACTTGCTCCACAGTGGAAACTTTGATGGTGACCGTGGCAGATTGTGGAGGATCTCCGTTATCTTTGGCTACAATCACAAGCCGTTGGTATTTGGGATCTCGGTAGGTGAACATGCGAGCAGTCCGCACCTCACCATTGTAGCGGTCCAAAGTGAACAGTGACGCATCAGTGACCTGGAGGAACTGGTAAGTGACACGCGAGTTCTGTGCTGAGTCTGCGTCCAGCGCGATTACCTTCGCCACCAGAAAGCCCTGATCAGCAGCCCGTGGGATCACCTGGTCGATGATAGTGTCGTGTGCCCTCCACGGTGACACGATTTGAGGTGCATTGTCGTTCTGGTCAAGAATGATCACACGCACTGTGGCATTGCTACTGAGGGGTGGGATGCCAGAGTCTCGAGCTTCTATGTGAAAGAGAAACTCCTTCTCGCGCTCATAGTCGAAGGTGCGCAGTGCATGCAGGTTCCCATTTTCTGGGTTCACAGAGAACAACATAGACACAGATGTGTTGGAGATCTCCTTTTCGACTATGAAATAGACAAGGTACTGGTTTTCATTCAGGTCCGGGTCATGTGCAGTGAGAGAGCAGAGAAGCTCACCTGGCTCATTGTTTTCAGGCAGGTGAATCATGTAAAAAGACTGAGGAAACACAGGAGCATTGTCGTTCACATCCAGGATCTCCAAGCTAATGGTCTCGTTGTCAGTTAATGGTGGAGTTCCTCTGTCCATGACATGGAGTAGGATCTCATAACTAGAGTCTTTCTCACGGTCTAATGGGTCTTTGATAATCAGTTCGAAGTAATCCTCGGATGATTTGTTGAGAAGAAAAGGCAAAACCTCAGCGTTGTTTAAAGAAAGAAAGACTTTGCTGTTATCTCCAGAGTCTCTGTCACTCACACTGACCACAGCTATCAGCGTTCCCACAGGCTCATTCTCCTTAACTGAGCTTTTGAACGATTTAACTGTGATGACAGGATAATTATCATTTAAGTCTGTGATAAACACCAGTATTTTGCATTGTGCCGAAAGTGGACTTACTGCTTTGTCTTTGGCTTCAATGTACATTTCAAAACTTCTCGCCTCCTCATAATCGATGACGCCGTTCACTCGGATTTCTCCGTTTTGGGGATTCAGAGAGAACTTCTCCTGTGTTTTTTCAGATGTGTACAGAGTGTATGAGTACGCCACCTCAGCATTGGTGCCTTCATCTCTATCTGTTGCGTTGAGCTGCATGACCAGCGTACCAACTGGGGCGTTTTCAACCAGATCCACTGAATACACCTGCCTGTCGAACTGAGGAGTGTTGTCGTTGGTGTCCAGTACTTTCACAATGACGGTGGCGGTCCCGGTCCGCGCCGGGGTGCCACCGTCCACAGCTGTAAGGATGAGGCTCTGCACAGCCTGCTTTTCTCTGTCCAGAGGTGCTTGGAGAACGAGGTCCACGTATTTCGTGCCGTCACTTCCTGACTGAATCTCAATAGTGAACTCGTCACTTTGGCTCAGGAAGTAAGTCTTGATCGAGTTTTGTCCGACATCAGCATCGACTGCGTTGGTTAAAGAGAATTTCTCTCCAGGCCTTGCAGATTCTGAGATATCCAGCGGGATGCGCTCCCTCCTGAACTGAGGGGCGTTATCATTGATGTCCAGGATCTCCAGCTCGATGTTGAAGATGCGTAACGGATTCTCGATTACAACGTCCATTTTAAGGAAGCAGGATGAGGACGTCTTTGCAGGACAGAGGTGCTCTCTGTCGATCGTTTCGGTGATGAACATTTCTCCTGTCTCTTTGTTGATGTCCAGGTATTTTTTGCTGTGGATGTAGTCGAGCTTTACGTTGCGCTCCGCGAGGCTGCGCGCTTCCAGCCCCAAATCTGAGGCTAAATTTGCCACCACAGTTCCTTCTGCTGTTTCCTCCGGGATCGAGTACCGCGTCACGGTGAAAGCTAAGCCCCACAGTGTGGAAAACACAACAAACGTGACATGCCATGACCTCGTGCACAAGGCGAAAGCTCGCGGATCCATTGCAAACAGAAAACGCGTGGAGTCCCGACGCGAATAAACACGACCTTCAGACAAAGCGCGTTCACTGCACAGTTAACACAGACCTGATGCCATCCCTGTGCATTTCACAAAATAACTCTGCATAATCCTTAAAGGGTGTGTGTCTATGTGCAGAGCATCCAGGACTGTCATGGCTTCCTCTACACTCTCTCTCTCTCTCTCTCTCTCTCTCACACACACACTCCTCCTCCCGATGGATAATCAGGATCCATTAGAGCTGAGCGAGGAACAGCATCCTGTCGAACATCCTCTGCCTCTGTCCATGTGAACGACAAATAAAAACTGACCTCAGAACAAAAAGAAGGAAAAAAAAAATCTTCCAGGACGCCTTTTATATTCAAAGAGATTTTTTCACAGAGCAGCGACACCGTGCGAACAAAACCCTGCCACTTTTTAAGATAATACAGAAACAATTAAGCTGCTCTTTAAATCCCTTTAGTTAATGATCCGCCTAATGATTCGAACTAATGTGTGATAAACCGAGACATTTGGATCAAATACGCAGTCCTGTGCAGAAGTCTTAGGCACCCTATCTTGTTTTTTTCATACAAACTTTGTTATAGATTTCTCTTTGATGACTTCTACATTATCGAGTCAAAACATTACAAAAACATTTTAGAGTCCAAATGTTCGTTTTTCCAGCACAAAATTAAACATTACAGGAAAAAAAAAATATTTGTATCTGAGCAGCATATTCCATCCATAAGAGAGCACTTTTCAGATGAAAAAGGAAAGCATAATGAAGGCTGCTGGGTTTTGGTGTAAAATGAAGAAGTGAGTGTGACAGTCAAAGTGTCCAGAAGAACTGGGGCTGGTTCTGGAAGATGCTCAGGAAAACCTACAGATCATTTCCGCATAAAACTGACCTCACTGGACCTCAGACGGAGATTTTTTTAAGCAAAGGGTCGTCTCACACCAAATACTGACTTTATTTCGTTTATTATGGCTCACTGATTCCTGTATATAGTATTTTTTTTAATGTTGAAACATTTCATTTCATTATTTTAAGCCATTTTTTGGTCGACAGCGTTTCTTTACATGCGTCTAAGACTTCTGTACGGTAGATCCGTCTCTTCCTACTGTTAGATTTGTGTTCTTTGCATTGAACATTTATTTATTAAAAGTTGAGGAACTGCCCTTAGAATAAACAATGGCTTCATGAGTCGTCTTTTCTCAGTACAGGGAAATGTTTCATAATCGTTGTCCAGGACACTCGCACAATGGAGGAGTACGTCCTTTTAATCCATACTTACATAAAACCACTTACACTCTGCTTTAAGACAGAGGAACGTGATCAACGGTCAGGTGACCTGACTGAGCGGGGTACAGTACGCCACAGCAGCGTGCCGATCGTTTCTGAGCAGAGACCATCAACATCCGCAGTGTGTGAAAACATGCTACACCCTCCGTTAATTCAGCTGGGAGGAAGAAGAGGAGGAGGAAAAAGAAAAGGAAGAAGGAAGAAGGAGAAGAAGAATTCCCCTGGGGAAAAATCGAAAGCTCGATGATGATGGACTGAAGCGAAGCCTGTTGGTGCAGCGTTCCAGAGGTGTCTGATGATAAATTTAAGCATCAGGAATTAGTTTAAACATCTCTGCAGATGCAGTGTACAGTACGTCATCCGTGAACATTCGGGTCAAAGGTCAGGCAAGATGGCGGCGGAGTACGTCCCAATCGTGTCCTCACTACTCGCTTTAACCCATGTTAGTGCATATTACACAAGAGACCACTTTTTTTAATGACTTGTACATTACGGAGTCATTTCCGCTCTACCGAGGATCCACCATTTCCAGCGATGGCTCCACTGACGAGGACCTTAACGTCCAGACCGGTCGAGCATCGTGTGCTAACCCTGGCTGCGTTACAGCGACTGAACGCCTTCCATCATAACAGCCCTAATCCTCAAGGCACGGTTCCACCATCACACTTCGAACCCTGAGATAAGAAGAACTGGTTTCTGCAGCCTGGGAATCAGCACAAGCTACTGCAATCACCTTTACTTTCGGCATGTGGCACGAATGTCAGATGGCAAGCTCCCTAAATTCCTGCCCACGGCTCTAGACGTGTTGGACGCCCAAGAATAACCATCCTGAAGACGCTGAGTAACGATCTTGAGCTGTACGTAGGAGAGGATTACGATATCGCGATGGGGAAGCTTTGTGCACTGGATCGAGCTAAACAGCACCGAATCCCACGTTCTGCCAAACAATGATTAAGAGATGGTGAGCAGGCAGACCCTTCGCAAGATGGATGAAGACCTGACCAAGGTACAAGGCACACGGAGTACCCGGATACAGCTGCAGTTACACGCAACAGTCGGCTTCACTTAAAGAACCTCCGCAGCCTGGAGGCTTCACATTAAAGTTCTCTTTATAATTAACAGAGGATCAGGACCATTTACAGCACAGGTTCTGCAAGAATCAAATCTACTGCACATCTCTAGTGTGTGTGTGTGTGAGAGAGTGAGTGAGTGAGTGAGTGCATCATGGACAAGAACAGACATGCTGAAGGAAAACAGAAAAACCTGTTCCCGTCAAACTCACCTACAATGGAAGTCTCATCAATAAACGTTCAAAATACAAAAGCATTAATAGTGAAGATCTTAGGATGAGGAACATGAGATGATGTTTAAGAGGTTCTACAAAACACTAAAGCAATGCATTAAAAAAAATTATATTATATTCCCAATGAATTCTGCTCTCCCAAAGGTTCTGACGTATCCTTGCACCAGCAGGATGAAGAGGTGCTTCGACGTTTAATTTGGGCTACGCTGACTACACTCGTGATGGAAAGCTATAAATCCTTCCTCCTGAAAACAGTCCCAACACCTTACAGCAGCGGAATCGACCGCCTCTTTGGTGCGTATCCTGTTTGTTTGCTGAGCCTGAATCAGTAACGCCTTGATTCTTTTAGTTCGGTTTCAAACTGCACATAATTCAATAAAGCACACGAGTACAATTCGGACAGCGACGCCTCTACAACAGCAGCTCTAGTCCTTACTGTAAATAATTTATTATACTCTGAAAATATACTTCAAACAGGAAGGAAGCTACTGAAAAGAAACTATTTCAGACAGACATCTGATTTTGCTCTGACTTTGGATCAATTCCAAAACCCAATTAGGTCATCTGTTGGTTACGAAACTAATTCCATATCCATCCTTTATCCAATCACTCACTCGAGATATTGCGCTAATGAGACTCTCGTTAACAGACCGCGCAAAAACACGATATAAATATTATTCTATCCACAGTCACTGGATATGAGCAATCGCGCGCTCTGATTGGCTACTCTACTACTAGGATATCAGCTCATATATGGTGAGTAGAGAAAAACAAAATGGTGGCGCGTGTTGCTGAACCAACCGAGGATGAAATAAACTTTACTCGAAAATAAAACCCCAAAAAATACAAAAAAAAAAAGCAACAAAATATGGTGGGGAAAAAAAGTTTCTTTTTTTTTCTTCCAAGAATTATCATCACATTTTTCACAAATGGCTCCTGTCATTTTGCCGGTTTGTTTACATTCTACACGGAAATGATTGTGTCAGACACTTTGTATAAAGTCTTTATTCATCCAATTTGCACCCAAAAAAATAAATAAATAAATGCTCCGTTTCTCAAAATCCAGTGAATGGAAAAAAAAAAAAGGTTATAAATCATGTTCTGTGTAATCACCCAGATGAGGATGGGTTCCCTTTGGAGTCTGGTTCCTCTCGAGGTTTCTTCCGCATGTCGTCTGAGGGAGCTTTTCCTCACCGCCGTCGCCACAGGCTTCATCATTGGGGATAGATTAGGGATAAAATTAGCTTCTGTTTAAAGTCTTTACATTTCCGAAAAGCTGCTTTGCGTCAGCGTCTGTTAAAAGCACTAAAAAATAAACTTGACTCGAATGTGGATAGAATAAGAGTGTCATTCCACTCGATCTCGTCGGATGTGGATTACAGCTATCAGCTCATGTACGACTCGATTTCATGGAGTAACTGTTAGAGAGAGAGATCTACTGTGTACGGCTGAAAAGTACTTCATTTACTGGTCACCAAACTGACAACAGAAAAAGGGAAATAAACCTTTTGCCAAGTTCACATGGAAATCACAAAACAACAACAACTAGCGTAAAAGTTGTGCATCACATCCAAAGTTTTTTCGGGTTTGTTTCTTTCCTACAGCATGTTCTTATCAACAGCGTCCTATGGTTCCCATCGCATCGCTGAACTAAAGCCACTCCACACGCGAGGTTCTCTCTCACAGCCGAGTCGATTCACTTCCTCACTGTAATTACACCAGGTTGGACTTGGCAGCGGATTGTTTAGATGCTTTCAGACGAGTTATTCTGGTCCACACCCAAGTCAGATTGCTGTGTTCTCACCTGCCTAAAGCGAAAAAGGTTCGATTCAAGCAGACGAAGCTTTAGAAGTGAAAGAACCTGATGCTTTCATCGACATTAGCTGCAGGGTTAAACAGACTGCTTTCTGTTTCTGCGTATTATACTTCACTATCGTCTCAAAACTTGGCCCCGTATCAGAGTCCCGTGCGTGAGACCAGTCAGTATGAATGACAGCAGGGTTCCCCTGGCATCTGACTGGCCAATTTCACGTGAGCTTGTGGAAAGTGCTGCCCTCTGGTCATCTAATCCTGCAGTAGATAAAAGTTATTATTGTCGTCTCGGAGCAGCAAGAGTGAAAATATCATCAGCATTGCTGACACGATGCCCTCGCCAAGGTTAGAGATTACATAAACCCTCAAGCCTCCGATGAGCTCATTACGCCACGACCATTGAGGAACGATGTGTTTTTTGGGCAGCGTGTCTTTTTCCATTCCTTCACACCAGGGGCTGAGAACGTTTTGTGCTGATTTCGATCTTTCCGCCGTGACCGGGGCGATTGCTCTGGGAAACTCAATGTGAGTCACCTGGCGCGCAGGCTTTCACCCGATCTTATCGGAGAGCAGCGCAGCCGAACCAAACCCGCGAGCCAGCACGGCGTACAACAAGTTTGAAACATGAGTCACTATGTCCACATATAAACTTAAATAAGTAAGCAAAAGCTACATCCAAACCCTCGATTACCAAATTCTAACAGAAAACGAGAGCGCCCGAAAGGGAAACCCGAGCCGAGCCACCATTTTGA
>JAODOF010000018.1:2132269-2151160 GCA_027576175.1 Sciades proops | reverse complement strand
AGCCCTGTGATGACCTGGCGACTTGTCCAGGGTGTACCCCGCCTTTCGCCCGTACTCAGCTGGGATAGGCTCCAGCTCGCCTGCGACCCTGTAGAACAGGATAAAGCGGCTAGAGATGATGAGATGAGATTCTTAGTAATGGGGTGTCTTAATTTTTTTTCTTCTTTGGTTCTTTTTTTCTCCCAGAGTAGGAATGTTTCTTTTTCTTTCTTTCTTCCATCCATCCATCCATCCATCCACCCATGGGGGTGAGGATGCTTTCATTCCTTTTTACTGTCTTTCTTGCTCACTTAATTTTTCATGACTGAGAGTGTCATTTCTTTCTTTTGTTGCCTTTGTTCCCCGAACCTGATTAAATTCAGCTTGTTTGACCTTTCTGCACTAAAATTTGACAGATCAAGACTTGGCTATTAAAAAAAAAAAAAATCGCCCTCTGAGGTTTCTTTGAGTACCGGTAGTTCTGGGTTTCCTGAAAGGGTTCTTTTTGTAACCTTTACTGAAAAACAAACCTCTCACCTGTAGGGTTCTACATTCACCCTTTAAAAGTTTGATGGTCAAAATCCTAATGATGTTGAGCTGCTCTGACACTTCTCTGATCTCTCTCTTCTCAATCCTTCCATCCACTGAGCCTCTTACTGTTCCACCCGTTTACTCAGCTGTTCACATTACTTCTTCCACCCATCTGTCCATATTTATCTCTTCTTTTCACATTTTCTTCCGTCCCTTCTACACCTTTGTCTCCCTCTACCGAGTTCAGCACTCTGCTCTCCCTCCCCTCATCCATCCCTCCACTCCTACACTGCTTCCCCCCATTCTTTCCCGGCCTAATCTATTCCAGAAGCCTGGCTACCATGGAGAACACATAACAAGTGCACATACTTCGCAACAGAGCCAAAAGCAAAATAACACAGAGAGGGGAAAAATGGGAGTGGAGGGGGACAGACAGGGAGGAGGGATAAAAAAAAGGAGAAAGTGTTTATTCAAAGTCAATGTTGCCTCCTTTGTTGTGGTAGGGACCTGTCTTATATTAGAAGCCTGAGCTCCCTTCAAAGTCTGGAAAGAGGGAAGATGAGCCAAGAGGAAGAGGGTGAGCGAGACAGAGGGAGACAAACAGAAGGGGGAGACACTCCTATTTTGTCTGAAACCTCTCAACTTGGACATGTCTCAGTGAGAAATGACCGGAGAAAAATGAGTGTGCATACTTGAGACACGAGAGGTGAGACTGACTCCATTGAGAGAAAAGGTAAACTATGCAGAGAACACGGCGCTCTCTCTCTCTCTCTCACTCTCTCTCTCTTACACACACACACACACTTCATTCAGACATGCAAAACAGTACAGCTTTGGCACAGCAACTCAGTTACAGATCAAAGACACACCAAAAAAATCAAATAAAAAAATGTGATTCAGACATGACATATTAAGACTGAAATGTGTTCTTTTTTTCTTTCTTTGATTCTTTTTTCAGGAGAGGGAATGTCGTAATTTCTTTTTTTTCTCTTTCCTTCTTTCTTTTTTCAAGAGAGTTTTTTTCTCTCTTCCTTTTCTGGTTTTTGTTTATTGTTCCTCCTCTTGTAATCAGTGCTAATTATTCTTATTAATGTTGAAGTCTAAGACTTTCTAAATGCTACGACTGACCCAATAAAGGGTTTTCTTTCTTTCTTGTATCTCACAGTGTCTCACAGGATCTGATGATGTCTCAAAGCTCTCGTGGTATCTGTGCCCAGCAGTGTCTCAGTGTCTCACAGTGTGTCAAAGCTCTCACAGTGTGCTGGAGTGTAAACAGTGTCTCAGTGTCTCAGAGTATCATATAGTGTCTCTCAGCTCTGTCTGTCTCATAGTGTCTCAAATCTATGTGTCTCACAGCTCTCACAGTGTGTAATTGTCTCGCAGTGTCTCGGATCTCTCAGTACCTCAAAACGTTCAGTGTCTAACACTGCTCTCACTGTCTCACAGTGTCTGTCTCTCTCAGTGTCTCACAGTATCTGTGTCTCACAGCTCTCACAATGCTTCCTAGTGTCTGTCTCTGTGTCTTACAGTCTCTGTGTTTCACAGTGTCTCACAGTCTCTGTGTCTCGCAGCTTTTACAATGACTCCTAGTGTCTCAGTCTCTTAGTGTCTCAAAAGTGCCTCACAGTTTCATTACATTGAGTGTTTCACAGGTGTCTCACAGCTCTCTCAGTGCCTCACACTGTCTCACAGGTCTCTCAGTGTCTCCCAGTTTTCTTCTCCCCTCAACATATCTTTTCACAGCACCTTTTCTTTAGAGTATTACATTTGTGCAGAGGTGGAATGTTATGACTCGGTAACTGTGCAGTTATCTCAAGTCTGTTTCACTGAAATACCACCGAGATTAGAGATCGAGTTTTTTGCTGGATTGTATAGAATGTTTATGTTGCAGTGAGATCCAGTGGACGACTGACAAGATGATACGACCAGCAAGTAAATGTGACATGGTGCATTTAGGCCGTTCAGTGCTGGCAAGCAAACTGCAGCTCCGTTAATGTGTACCTCTCTCTCCCTCTCTCTCTCTCTCTTTAACTAACACACACACACAGTCTGCTCTGGATGTGGGGTACAAGGGAAGGTTACACAGCCTGTCTGCGGTTCTGCAGAATTCAGAGAAGGCCGAAACGTCAGCTTTGCCAAAGTCCCAGACAAATGTTCATTTTGGAATTGCTCTTTGCTTACATACCTCCCTCACACTCTCTTTCCTATTTTGCCATTATTTTAATAGAGTTTCACCTTTCTCACTCCCTCACTGCAAAAAACTGCTTTCAAGATGTGTTTCAAAAGAGAAGGAAAGTAATTCATACAGATAATCACGCTTAATCTCTGTCTCTGTTCGTCTTAATCTCAGGCACAAAAAAACACTTCTGAATGGCTTTTCTCAGAATTTACTCCAGTTTCTTTCTTTCTTTCTTTCTTGGAGCAGTTATTGTTTTAATTCTTTCATGTTTCTTCCTTCCTTCCTTTCTTTTTTCTTTTCGAGGACATGTAAGTGTTTCTCTTTCTTTTCTTCTTTCTTTCTCGGGCAGGCATTTTCTTGATTTTTATATCTTTCTTTCTTGGACCAGGCATAATCTTTTTTTCCTCTTTTTTTCTTGATTTTTTTTTATCTCTCTTCCATCCTTTTCTTTTTTCTTTTTGAGAACATGTGTCTTCAGTTTTCTTTCCTTCTTTCTTGGGCAGGGATTTTCTTAATTTTTATATCTTTCTTTCTTTCTTGGAGCAGGCATCATCTTGATTCTTTCTTTCTTTTTTGGGACATGTAAGTCTCTTTTTGTTTCCTCCTTTTTTTTTTTCTTGATTTTTATCTCTTTTTTTTTTTTTTGTCTTACCAAACACATTTTCCTTTCTTCTCAAGGACACAGGGTGTCTTCATTTACTTGGCATTCTTTCTGCTTTCTTAGGACATGGCTTGTCCTAACTGTTCTTTTTTTTTTTTCTTTCTGAGCAGGCATCATCTTGATTCTTTCTTTCTTTTTTGGGACATGTAAGTGTCTCTTTTTGTTTCCTCCTTTTTTTTCCTGATTTTTATCTCTTTTTTTGTCTTACCAAACACATTTTCCTTTCTTCTCAAGGACACAGGGTGTCTTCATTTACTTGACATTCTTTCTGCTTTCTGAGGACATGGCTTGTCTTAACTGTTCTTTTTTTTTTTTTTCTTTCTGAGTAGGCAGTGTCTTGGTTCTTTCTTTCTTTCTTTCTTTGAACTTGCTTGGAGTGTTTAAATGAAGGCTGAAAGTAACTCATGGAGGAAATCACGGTTAAACTCTCAGTCGGTTTCGCAGTGGATTTTATCGTGGGTTTTGATGATGACGGTGTTCGCGGTGTATCGTGTCGCCCCTGACAGGGACACGCCCCTCGCCCCTCATCCGGCCGTGCGCGCGCCCCGCCCCTCGTCCTTCTTCTTCCATCCACTGCAGGTTGTCAAGTTGGCATCTCCCGCGTTCCTCCGCGCGGATCTAAAAGCCGCAGCTTGTTTTCGCTTCTCCATGTCATGAAGGCGCTCCGAACCGGATCCATGCGACTGGAGGCTCCGTTTCTGGAAACGATCAGCTTCTGGAGCGACCGCGGCGATGCGCTCCGTCCTCCCTCCACTTCTCCTCGCGTAAGTTCAGCTTCTCTCTCTCTCTCTCTCTCTCTCTCTCTGAAGCAGGAAGGGGGAAGAGAGTTGCGGGGTGTGATGGGATGTGATGTGATGTGACCTGGCTCGTGGGAATGAGACAGGTGGCACGAGCTCGCCAAGAGAAAAGTGGGAACGCTCGCGCTCTTGGCGTTTGTTGTTGTTGTTGTTGTAAGTTTTATGAATGAAAAGTCATTAGAGTTTTGTGAACATGGCTCAAAACCATCGTTGGAGGAGAAGCAAGCGAATGTGCCAGCTCTGGGTTTGGAAAATCTGCCCGTTTCTGAGCTCTGAAGGTTGGCGGCTTTGGGCAGAAAGACATGTGTTTCACATTCAGGGCGAACATTAAGAGCCAGCAGATGCCGCGGTCCTAATATCCTAATACACCCAATTAGTGTGTGTGTGTGCGCGCCTGCCTGCCTGCCTTTCTTTCTTTCATGCACTCGGAGAACAGCTGAGATCATGAACCCAACAGATTCACATGTAGAGATCCTTCACTGTAGCACACACTGTCAGCAAGTGTGGAAAACACCTCCTAAGAAATTGACAGTGGGGTGGAGTGGAGGGAGGGAGGGAGGGAGGGAGAAATGCTCAAATAAACATGAAAGTATTCTGCCAAAAATGTACAAAAAAATCTGATTCAAAAGTGTTGCTATTTTAAAAAGTATTTTAGCATTATAATCAATATGAAATGTACCTTAAAAGTAGAAAATGTTTTTTGTTTTGATGATAATAATAATCATAATAATGGCATGTGTTTGTGTAAATGTGGGACTGACACAAACTTAATACCGTAGATGTTTAGCTGAAATTTAAAATGATAATAATAATCATCATCATCATAAATTCAATGACGCGTGGAGGAATTCATCCTTGTCTCCACTCTCCGTGATCTGATGTGATGCGTAGCGTCCAGTCGTTGGCTGAATGAGACAAAACAAGGACGTTGATATTTTTCTTTCGAGTAAGGAATGAAGTCTGGTTAAGATATTTACAAAGATTTTCATTTTTATGCTCATTTCATCAGCAAGACATCTTAAACACAGTTTTAGGTTTAAGGTTTAATCAGTTTGTGTTTTCAATTCTGTTCTATTTTTTTTTTTATCTCCTTCTCTAGATGTGTTCAGATTGCATTGCTGCTGTGTAGCTTCCTGCAGGTAACATTGGTTATGATTACATCTCACACACACACACCACACACAAACTTTCATGGGTTATGACATGAATTGGGATTTTCTAGGTGCTGGCGGTGGATAATGTGGATTTCGGAGAGCACGTTGAGACTCAGACAGGCGCGAGAGACAGTCTGAGCAGAAAACATCACCGGGTGTACCAGCTGTACAGCAGGACCAGTGGAAAACATGTGCAGGTGCTGGGAAGGAAAATCGTTGCCACTGGAGAAGATGGGGATAAATATGGTAAGAGCGTTTGCATATGATACGTGCACATGTGGAGATATAAACAGGTAAAACTGGAGCGAAATTTTAAGACCATATTAAACAGAAATGGATTGATGAACAGAGCAGTCGAGGGTGACCATCCCCTTCATCGACCGCTTTATGGATTTCCATTTGCCCTGTTTTGTCTTACCTGCTTTCAACACAAGGGCAAAGACCGTTTGACAAATGAGAGAGAGAAACAGGAGTGAGGGAGTTGATCTTAACTGACCTTGATGTCATCCAAGGACAATATGTGTGATCACGTGCATCTACAGTTTAAACACCACAGAAAAGCTCGAAGAGGATTAAAGTCTTATCAGTCAGCCGAATCAAACGAAAGCGGAGAGAAAGAAGGCAGTATTGGCCAGTGAGGATGGAACTTGTCAAGATGGCAGCATCCAGTAAAGGACCCCTTTTTTTAATGTCGATTAGCAGAGATGATTAGTGCCTGTTGCAATGAATAGTTGCAGATAGGGAGTTGCCCGTGTCTTGGCCTAGAACAAGAAAAATTCTCTGGCAATATTTTCTCTGGCAGAAGTTACAAAAAAAGGCAAATCGACCACATCCTTGGCCTGTCTATATTCCTGTCTGTCTGTATGTGTGTCTCTTCACAAGCCCAGCTCGTGGTGGAGGCCGACACCTTCGGGAGTCAGGTGCGAATCCGGGGCAAAGAGACCAACTTCTACTTGTGCATGAACCGCAGGGGGAAACTGGTGGGCAGGGTGAGTTGGTTCGATTTTACAATGCACACACCACTCTTGAATCTGAGATTGTGATTGGACGGAAAGTATTGTCATATAATAAGTGCAGTAAGGAAGTATAATACCAGCTCGTTCACTCATACGGACTTGCATGGCACATGCTTTAGATCAACATTTTTTTTTTTAATGTGTTATCTTTAATACATTGAAGCTTTCTGTAAGCTGTAAAGAAACGTTTATTTTACAATTTTGGAAGGAGTCTGTAGTGTCAGTAAGTTTTCCAGCATGTTTAAGAAAGAGGAGTTTATGCTTTGTGGTTTCTTGAAACCATGTCAAGTTGCATAGTTTAATCTTATTAACTTCAAGTGAGAGAAAAAAAAAAACAGGCTGGTGAGGGAACGGCTGTTTATCGCTGCTGTAATGTCAATGACAGCAGGAGCTAACTTGTTTTGTGGACTTTCAACAACATTAAACGTAACTGTAAATGGTTAAAAGTGCAATGTGTATTTCTTAACAAATAAAAATGTCTAATTCTTGGCAAATCGCTGTGCTATAAGTGGAATAAAGCATTTTGGGATATATTTACCCACATGCTTGCTAATGCATGATCGATTTTAGTGCACAGCTAAAAGATAAAGTGTTGCCTCCTGTTTTCTGTACAGAAAGCCAACAGTGCAAATGCTGAGTGTGTCTTCATCGAGATGGTTCTGGAGAACAACTACACCGCCTGGATGTCAGCACGTTATACTGGCTGGTACGTTGGCTTCACCAAAAAGGGCCGACCCCGCAAAGGACCACAAACTCTCCCGAACCAGCAAGAAGTGCACTTCATGAAGCGCTTTCCGCCCGGCGAGCAGCCGAACCTGCAGCACAGCAGCTTCACCACCGTAAGCAAGAGGAACAGGAGAACGCAGGAGACCAGCGCTAGTCCTGACACACAATCATAACACCCATTTAAACCATCACGCACTTCTATAAAGGATGCTGACACGGAGGATGCTTGGACAGGAGTCATCCTGACCAACCAGCCAGGTGTATTTCACTTCACTTCCAGGTGGAGGTCAAAATCAGACCAAATACAAATGCTGTGTAATCAAAGATGGCTGGGCGTACGTCCAGGAAATGAACTCGGAGACTCATGACAAGGGCACACACTGCACCGCGAGCCGAGAGAAAAGCCTCTCCAGCATCCACTCAGACAGCGAGTTTCACGGATATACAGTATATAGATTAAAAAATAATGTACTGTGGAGGGCTTGTGTGTACATTATTCCCTTCATGGGTTAAAATAATCCTGCTTGAAATGTTACTCAATGTTAATAGGACAAATGCATAGGCATGTGAAATAAAACAAACAGCTAAATGTAGCTAAAAGAGCAAATTATGGGACAAGAATCGTAGCAAAAAGTGAAATCATGATGGGATTTTTTTTTTTTTTAAATGTGGTTTAACAGCAACAACGTGTTGGAATGAGCTCATAAAGATGCCTTGGAGTATACACACTTAAGGGAAAAAAAACCGTACATGTTGCACCTTAAAGCAAGGATTCTCCATGTTTCTGCAGTCTAATCATTTCCACTCCGAGCATAATCTTATTACTATTCAAACTGTATTGAAATGTGTATCATAATATTTGGCCTATTTATTGCAGCTATGCAGCTTTTTATTTGCTAACAGAACACAAGGTCCATGTTCGATTAACAACGAAAACTCATATAGTATAACTGGAAGTGATTTCCAGAATTGTCACAAAAGACCCTTGGATATGCTTCAGAAAGCCCTGGGGGTCTCTGGAGCTTGCATTGAGAACCGTACTTTCAGGGTTCTTCAGCGGGAGCCCTGAAATAACAATCCCAAAGACACAAGGTTTCTTTTTTATTACAAGCTTCCACGTAGAGCACAGCAATCCAGAGAACCCTTGGAGATTGCGAGTAATATGATGGTGTGAAATAAGTAATGGTTCAGATGGAAAATTTCATACAGCAAATTCAGTTATAGAGTTTAGAGAATTATAACGTCTTGAAATTCAGTTCCTCAGATCCGGACCTTAAAAATAGCTCATGCCTGTTTTCTGATGAATCATTTATTCAAGAGTGATCTATAGACCAACAAACAAACCATTGTTGGAATGATATTGAGAAGTTTTAGTCTCGTTGCTCGAGACCTGGACATGTCAGAATTTTCAGAATCTGGTGCATGGCTTGGGCTCACTTAACTATGACTTGAGTCTCAATCTAGACTGGAGATGATGAAACTCAGAGTTCGACTCTGCAACTTGCATGTTGTTAGTAATCAGCTTTGTCCACGTATAATCAGCTGCTTAGGGGCCCTGAGCCACCAGGGGGCCCTGTAAAAATGCAGAGTAAAAAAGAAGTTATATGCTTTTCTCCTATCTTCTGGTGATAAAAGACAATGGTTCAGGCTTTGGCAGGGGGCGCCCTTGTGGCCTGCAACTCGAGAGGTATTATTATTTTCAACCCAAAGGTTCAACAACATCTCTGTTAGTAATTGTTCCTTCAGCATTAAATAACACGAGTCAAAGTACGCCACCACAGCTGACTGCAATTCATTAAAAAACCCCAGAGTTCCGCTGAAAAATTAAATCATCAGAGATGGCAACGTACCCCCGCTGTGATAACATTTGGGATTTGACATTTACATTCGGTCGTTTGCCAGATGCTCTACTCCAAAAACAAGTTAGAAAACAGCCAAAAGCACAGCAATGCTCAAGAATTAGAGACAAATCCTGGGCTGTAAAGTGTTAGAGCCGTCTCTCAGAAGGTGGTGACAAAAAAGGGGCCAAAACTGAATGTGTAAATAATACTGCAAATAAGAAGTCATGCAACAAGCAGTTCAAAGAAAGTGCAGAGAAAATGAAAGGTTTTATCCAAGATAAAATAATGCCTCGAACGTGAACTCGGGTAGCAGCTTCAGGACTGAGGATAAGATGGCTTCCACTCAGCATGGACTTGTTCTTCCAACCTCAAAATCAGTGAAGCCCAAATTATCCACATTTTTTTTCTCTTTTGCTTTCTTTTCAGCTCCTAAACCAACCTGAACCAAGCAAGAAAGAGTACTGTACTTTATTGGAAGGATTATATTGTGGAAAGTTAACATTTTTAACGACATGTGATCCTGACGGTGTGGAAATATTCGCAACTTCCATTGTCCAGAGTTGGCTGTATGAACTCGGACCCAGAACTACAGTGTGGTACCTAAGACTAACTCAGTGTACACTAATGGTCACTAGTGTTTTATGGATCTTTTTTTTTCTTTAAATGACCTTCACAGTTCATTTCACCAGGTCCTGATCCAACCTTGTGAAATAACTGCAAGAGCATAAGGGTGGACGATATGCTACAGGAAAAAGATCGATTATGCGCAGGATTTTTGCCTCACAAAAATGGGAGCCATCAAGTTTAATCCAGTTTCTGTAATGCTGGCTGGCCTGAACTAAACATTCCATGAGTAATGTTGAATTTTTTTACTAATATGTGAGGAATAAAACACCGTGTGTCATGCTGTTATTGAAGAATAATCAATGACAGGGTGATGTGATGAAGCAGAATTGCTCTTAGCACCCCAAACATTGATTGATTGATTTTCCAATAAAAGCAAGTCCAACAGTGTTTTATTTTGTTCCACAAAATAAGCCAACAACTAACTTTAAGAACCTTTTATAGTTTTTATCATTTACAGTTAGATTTAACTAACTGTGATGTAGCCCATCCACAAAACGTACATTACACCAGCTATAAACAGTCATTTCCTCCTGGGCATGCCTATTTTATTTTATTTTACTTTTAAGAAAGAAAATTTTAAGTGTAAACTCATCTGTTCTGGAAGGTTTTGGAAAAGTTACAGCTTTACCGCTGACTGTTTTAAAGCGCTGACACTGGACAAACGTCTCCTTACAGAAATCTGTAAAAAAAAAATCTGGACTGTCAGAAATAGGGGTCCAGTAGGAGTCAATTTCTGTCCCCCAAGGAACAAGCTACACTAACGTACCCCTCAAGGGACTTCAAGAGAACTATGTGTACCTTTTTAGGGCCAAAAAAGGTACATATACGTCCCCAAGCAGCATATAAAGGGTACAAATAAGTACCTGAGAGGGAACTGATCCAGTGACAAGCTGCTGTACCCCTAAAGGTACAATACCGTACTTTATTTTCTGAGAGTGTGTGATTTGCAATATTTAAAGACTCTGAGAATGTTGGTAATACTGTGTAGGATTATGAAAACGTTTTTGAACAGAAAGGTGTATCTTGGTGTTATTTATATTGCAGTCACAATATCATATATCATACCGTATCATATCATCCACCCTACTGCAGAGTGACCTTGCGTCTTGCGTGTATGAGTTGCTAAAGCTGACACAGGTACCACCCTGGATCTGCATGTTCTGCATGTACAGTATGAAAGTCAATGTACAGTTTTGTTTTGTTTTTTCGTCCCACTGTTACTGGGGCTAAAACTGAAAGATGAAATATTTTGATACAGGATGCTATTAAAAAAATATTTATTTTCTTGATGTAGTCACTGTCTCCTTATTTAGCATGTTGTCGTCGAAAGGACATTACATGCCCCTGATGTGACGGCGAATTGAATCTGGTTACCTTCATCTTGGAAAAAGCACAGCGATGCTTTTTCAGTACACGCTGCAGCTTTCCAGCTAATTTATTTTCTCAAAATAACACCTAAATACCACTTTCCTCTCAGGCTCACCAGAGCCACGCTGTTTGAAAATGAAAAAATAGCACCTGGAGATAACATTAGCAATAAATCTATTTCAGATTTCCTTATCACGGCGTACCATTGCACCCCTAATTCAGACATTCCTAAGATTCCCTCCATCATATCAAGTGCACTTATCGTATTTATCTGCTCATGACGAGGATTTTTCTCAGCACAGTTTATAAATTCTGCTCTGTTTCCCTTTCATCATCTTTCTAAATATAAAATATGCAGTGATGAAGTTTAAAGTCGGCTTTCAGGACAACAACAGGCTTTGAATTTCACTATGATTGATAACAGCGATCATTACTCATGAAAGCTGTAATCGGTAAGCGGAACATTTTTTTGCTGGTTTGATGTTTATTATTATTTAGAGTTAGATATCTTGAATAATTAGTAGCTCCTCCATTTTCTTGCCAAAGGTTCGACTTTCTTGGTTTCTGTATGGCTTGTGAGTTCACAGGTCAAAGTTCAACTACATCTGGGCAAAGTGAAAATTTAGTCAACAGTAGGGGTTTAAAAAAAAAGAGTAAGGCAAGATTTGAATGATAAGCAGTATCCACTTTCACATAAAACTACATGTAGCTCAGTCAGGTGTTAATTCACGTTTGTTCTGAATGTGTTCTGACGGACTGAGCCTCACCCTGGACGGCTGCGTTATTCCACCCTGATGTGTGATTCTTGTCAGGTGGCTTCTGTCTGGCATGGTGGCTCAGTGAGCAGGTGAGCAAGTGTGTTATGATGATCCTCAGGGTTCAAGGCTTGGCTCCGGTGTGCTTTCTTTTATAAGTACACTTTTGAAGTGGCTGTGTGATATAAATTTAAAAAGAAAAAAAAAAAGCTGTAGCAAGTCTGTGGTGGCTCAGTGGGCAGAAGAGAGCCTTGTTGACTATGAGGCTCAGGGTTCAAGGCTTGGTAGAGGTGAGTTTTACTTTATAAGGCTGTGTGAGTTTAAACTAAAAGATAAATCTTGAAACAAAAGCAAGCAAGCAGTGGATAGTTGACCACTGCCCTAATGAAGATAAACAGGGTTTGAGGCTCTTTACAGGTCAATTTTGCTTTATGTGTGAGTTTAAACTAAAAATTAAATGTTTAAAAAAAAAAGTAAGCTAGTAGTGAATAAGTACTGGTGGCTCAATGGGTAGGACAGCCGGTGTATAACTGTGATGATCAGGGTTTGAGACTTGGTATAGATGAGTTTTGCTTTATAAGGCTGTGAAATATTAAACTAAAAGATAAATGTCCAAAAAAAAGGCAGGTAGGCTGAAGGCACTGGTGGCTCAGATGTCTAAGGGTGAGTCCCTCTGCGGTGTAAACTGCACAGGATAGAGACAGCCTGCAGGCGAGCTGAAGGTGCTGGACCCGGGTGGGGCACTAAATCTGACAAAGTGAGAGAAGGAGAGTGAAGGTCAGTATGGCCCACCTGGGCCTCCTGGAGAAGTGGAGGGAGGGGTTATGCTACTCTGGGCTATCTCTTGTCTAGTTAAATGCTTGTGTGTTATTTCATAATTGCTAAAATTTTATATTTGTGTGTGCGCGCGCGCAATCCTTCTTCCTTGCTGCATTGCAATATTTCACTTGCTACTTCCTGGATTTTATTCCAATCACGACTCGACACGATTTCATGTGGAACACATCCTTATGCGCTTACATCCTGATCTTGCTCCATGTTCCTACTGCTGCGTATATAACTTGTACTACATTTTTAAATTGTTATATATTACTAGCTACACTTAATTTCTTACTATATCTACATCTACATACTATAAATACATTAAATTCATTTTGTCATCTACTCAGTAGATGTTAGTCAGAGTTAGCAAAACTGCAGATTCAAGGCCTCACCCTTCTGGAGCCATTACAGGCTTCACATCCTGAGCTCCATCACCACACACTCATTAACCCACTGAACCACAGGTCTGACTAAAAGCTAGGGTTTTTATCAGTGTTTTTCATGATTCAGCCAGTTTACAAATCTCAAGATTGCAACAGACTGGATTTGAACCTACAACCTCAGTCATAGACGATAAGCGCTTTCATACAAAGCCATGAAAATTCACACAGCACCACTTGCCTTGCTCTATTTTATGTCCCCTTCATTTATACACATCCATGCAACTATTTTTCTTACATATTTTTATGTCTATTTATTCTCTCTGGATATACTTTTTATGCCTACATTTATTGTTCAACACTATATATTGACTATCTCTTTGCTATACTGTTATACACTTTAATATACAGCACACCACATCACTTTCATATGAGATTACGTTATTGTGCAATGCACATGTTACAAAAAGTTAGCATTAGCCATACATACTTTCTTTCTTCCTTTCTGACAGGTGCAAGTCCTTGATCTTCAGCCCCACCTGAGTCTCAAACCCTGCATTACAGGGCCATGAACATGCACTCTACCCATCTGAGCTATCTGAGCACCCGGCTTTCGCGCCAGTATTTATTCAAAGTCAGCAATCGCAGCAGGTTGGTCATTATTAGGCCTAAAAACACAAGGCTTGAACCCAGGAGCTCAGACCTGAGAGGTAGGTGGGTGTGTGTGCACTCTATCACAACACCATGATTATACACACATGGTGAGCTCATTGTACATATTGAACGCATTACGACCTTTAACCTTCAGTGTTATTCAGAGCAGCAGCTTCCTGCTTTGCCTGGTGGCTCAGCTGGTCAGTCAGTTGGTGTCTCCAGGGGAGAATCACAAGTCAAGGTTTGGCTCAGGTGGCTTTAAAAACCAGGCTCTTTCTCTAGAAGCACAGGTTGTGTGCTAAATCTCTCAAAATGCGTTCTGTACTAGCAGTTCAGTGGTTTCTAGGTCTAACCTGTTACTGTGGAAAACACCAAATTAAGCTTGTGCTCACCTTATGTTCTGAGCTGAAAAAATATGAAACATTTTATAATGTTAGACCTGAAAAAAAAACTTTAATTTTATTACAAAAATCCAAGTGTATGTTGTTGAACTGGTTGACTCCATGCTAACAGCAGGAATGATAAATATTAATTCAACCAAAATGCATGTTTTAAGATGCAGAAGCTGCAGAAATGGTGTATTCATAAGCATACAAAAACCACGTTTAACCGTTTCTACATTATTTGTTAACCAGTTTTAATCCCGCCCACTCAGATCCATCCAGAGAGAGAGACCTCCCTTCAAGAAGGAGAAAATTAATTTCCAGTAAAATACTCACCAGACTGTGTGTGCTTGGTTTAGTTAATCAGTGCCCTAAATGTAAAGACATGCTAAAGTCTATTTCTGAGATAGTGTGCACAATGCAGCCTGAAAAAAGTTAAGCTGCAGCAAAACTCTTCACCTACAGCATTAAGAGCAGTCATGTTACTGCTGTATATCTTGAACAGTTTTACGCCGTTTCCATAATCTGTGTTGTCAGATGCATTTGCACTCTGAGGAAAGATGCATTGTGTGTCCATGTGTATGCATTGATAAAAGCTGCTGGGATTCAGCAACAGTGTGTTGTATAAATGAGTCTGATGAAAGAGACTGTGCATGGCATTAAAGACTTTTCAAAGTCTTTCTAAATTTCATTTGAGATAAAACTAAAGTTTGTGCGAGTCATAAGTCAGTGTCATGTGTTTAATCAAGCTTTTGAGAAATGCAGGCAGATAACAGAATGCACTTATGTGATTCATGAGTCAACACACGAGTCATGTTGTGCAATGTGGAGTGTTTAATAGGAGCACGCCTGAGGAATGGGACATGTCTTTATGCTAATGGTGCCACGGGGTAAGAGGGCACTGCTGAAAGCAATCCAAGTGCATGCAGGGAAATCAAATTTTATCGGGGTTGATGTTGCTCAAGAGACTGAAGACCCCATCACACATGCAAATAAATTTTTATTCCTGCACAAGCCTAATGTTGGCAAATAGCCATGTGTTGCCTGGCATTATTCATGATTCTATGTTCAAGCTAAAAGTCAAGAGTGAATCTTTTGTGTGAGAACCAAAGATACTCATTTGAGCTCTTTTCCTGTGAACAGCGGGAAATGAAAGCAATAGAACAGTAACCTGACTAATCAATTGTCCGAATTGATCAGGCTTTTATCTAAGGTCATCTACAAAAAAAAAAAAAATTCAGGTTTTCAATCACAGCAGGGAATGCAGACAAGCCCAAATAATTTCCTCCAGACTCTCTCGATGAGCTCCCACACCAGCTGTGAGATGTAATTACTCCAGCAAATCCTGGAGGACCCCAGAGTATCCGCTCCAGCAGAAAGTACCCAGTAGGCATACATATCAGATGCCTAAACCACCTCATCAGTGTAGAGCGGATTTTCCCAGATTATCAACCTCCTGTTGCAGGACATGAGCCCAGCTACCTGTAAACAAAATGCTTGTATCCGTGATTGGGTGTCAAAACCCAGAGCCGCAGGTGAAGCTTGGGATGCAGAACGTTTGGTAAATCAAGAGCTGGAGACTCAATGAGAATCCCCACACCTATCCAACCCTCCATCAAAGAAATCTGTTTCATATTCAACACCGTGTATGGAGGTGAACCCATTCATTCATCTTCATTAACTGGATCAGGGTCACAGTGAATCCTGGGACTGATACAGGAATACTCTCTGGATGGGATGCCACTCCATTCAAGAACACCATGATCATCATCATCATGTTCCCCTAGTGGAGTATCGTACTCCTCAGGGTGCTCCTGTCAGGACTCGGCCCGACAGTTGCTGGAAGTCTGTCTTATCCATCTTCTAATTTGTTGTGCATCTAATCCCAGAAGAGTCTCAAACTTTGTCCATGTAGAAGATCGCGTGTCAAATAGAAGTTGTTTTTGGAGTTCACTATTGTCTATTCAGCAAATGTGTGCCAGGTACTTTAGTTGCTGTTCAAAACAGAATAGCTTTATGGGCTGGGTCTTAGTTTTTTCTCGCAAGTCCGCATTAGACAGTTTAAAGCTCCAATCCAATTCCCCATCGAGACCATTGTATTCTGGATCATTACATTTCAGGGACCTTTCCCTTTTGTAGCCTCCCTTTATCATCTTGCTCAACATACATGCATCATACATAACATACACCTTGCATGATAACACACCTTCACACACACATTTACACATGGGGCAAATCTGTGTCGCCAATCCACCCATCATGGGAGGTTGAAAACGAAGAGAACCTACATGGACACGGGGAGAACCAAAGACCCTGGACATTTGC
Source organism: Sciades proops (assembly GCA_027576175.1). Classification (NCBI taxonomy): domain Eukaryota; kingdom Metazoa; phylum Chordata; class Actinopteri; order Siluriformes; family Ariidae; genus Sciades; species Sciades proops. The sequence continues at coordinate 2,134,962 of JAODOF010000018.1, read as the reverse complement.
TTTCACTATGTCTACCAAATGTGTGCCCAGTTTTACTGAGTTACACCAACTCTTATATTGAGGTTATGTTTCATTTATACACAGAGAAGAAGTTTTCCACTGCCAAGGTCCATGACTTCAAGGGTTATTCCACAGATACCCCAGCTACAGGCGTTGTGGGAGGTCGACCCATATGGTTCATCTATTTTGCCTTTTTGAAGCCTGCTCAGATGATATGGACTGCTTCCAGGACTAGTTCTGGGGTCGATTGGAGTGACCATACCCTTCTGGGAATGGGAAGTAATGTCTTTACCTTCAGGATAGGGTTTGTTTGAGCTGTCTTCTTAAGACCTGCTGACTTCAACAAGCAGACCGTGCTGGAAACATTACATCATGTACACTCTTCTGCCACAAGGCCTTGGTTCAGGAAGGATGCATCTGTGTTTCCCATCCATTTTGCATGAGTTTAGTGATGGAATAAAAAGCAGCTCTTGGCAGTCAACATTTTAACCCAACTATATTCACTTCCTGAAGCGAGGCAGTTTTCTGGATTAAAGCAGTCCCGCTGCCTTGCATTAACATGTAAATGAGAAATAGGCAAAATGTCAGTGCTAGGTTTCTCCCCACAGTTCAGCTGTGCTGCTCTGCACTTTGCTTTGCAGCTCTGTGATTACAAACAGCGAATCCTATTCCATTACCCATCAAGTGTTGTGTAAAGTCACGTGCCATGCTTGACCGATCTGCCATGCTCTCAGCCTTTTAACTGTAATTGCCCTTTAAAGACAGAGGACGTGTAGATTGACAAAGCTGGAATGTGCGTATTGAGAATGCCTGATGGGCTGAAGACCTGCAGAGGAAACTGAAAAAGACAAGCTATAGAGTTGAGCTTCCAGATCTCTTTGTTTATAGAACACTGCTCCAAACACGCTTCGGCAACCTTCAGTGTCAACTGCATCCGCAAGAAACAAAACTATTTACGTATGGAAATGATGTAGAAGTGAAGAATCCTGATCTTCTGACAGAGATACCAAATATGTTTTCACAACTCTTCTACAACAGAGGCAGTTTTGTAAATGTTCTGTTCATTTTCAGGAGAAACAGATGGGAATCAAAATGCAATTTGGGAAAAACAGGAGGATAACTAAAGCAAAAGTCTACCAGCTCTCTGTATAAACAGAGTGAGGAAAATGTGTAAATGGTTAAGTTGACATGATGAAGCTTTCTGTAAGGAGATGTTTAATTAATATTCATGGAAGGAGTCTCCAGGGTCAGCGCTTTGTAACAGTCAGAGCTCAAGCTTTTCTGACATCGGAATATCTTCAGGACGGAGGAGATTATACGAGAAACTGGGACTGATGGTTCGGATGTTCCACAACGTTACATATAACTTCTGTATAAATGAAAATAAAGTGTGATGTTCTCTTTAATAAATATCAAATTACACAAGTTGGCAAATTGCTGTGATATAAAAGGAATTAAACACTTTATTGGAAACTACAGGGTTCAGGGGGGTAACAGTGACTCCACTTCACTGCACCATCCTGTTGTTGATTAGTGTTCTGTAAACACATGCACCTCAGGTGGTTATATTCCTTACATGGCAGTATTTATGTTCTGAAACCAAACTTTTAGATAGAGGTCACTACACGTAACCAGTGCCAATCATTCAATTCAAATTTCACCACAAACACTACAAGCGATGCTTTGTTGGAAGTTGGATCAATATTTCATGAGTCATTTGGCCTGTTTTGTGCATTTCGAGAGTACTGCACCTTTAGAATCTATCTTGTGCATTTGAATTACTCTGGCCCTTGCATCTTATATACAGAAGAAAAAACTCTCAAGAACAAAAAGGAGCTCTCTGAGGTGATGTTCACAGCACAGTGGATTTTTGTGTGGATTGTGTCCTTCACATGCAAGCTGTGAATCTTAAACATGAAAGCTTTCAGGTATTTTTTATCATCTGAAAGTAAGGAAGGCCTACTGAACTACAGCAGGACAAGAATAAGATGATTTGTATTGAGTACGCGCGCACACTGCACTAAATGGATCCTATTCATCCTGAAGAGGGCCACCCACAGACACACGCTTATCTGAAGATGATCTTCACTGGAGGTGAAGCATCTCCTCTGTACTCAGTCTTATAGCTCCCTCTGTAATAAACTTCTCACTTTGTGGAGTTGTACATTTGAATGCAATTTAAAGTGTGTCCTTCCTTTCGACCTTGAATGCAGACGTGGGTCTTAAGCTCCACTTGTAGCTTCTGGAAAGAACTTCACATGTTCCATGCAATTCTTAATCAACAAAATAATGTCTAAGAAGAAAAATAAGGGGAAATGTAAAGAAATGCTGTCGACCAAAAATGGCTTAAAAATAATGAAACTAAATGCTTCAACATTTAAAAAAAAAAAATACTATAAACAGTAATCCGTAAGCCATAAAAAATGAACCAAAGTTAATATTTGGTGTGAGGTAAGGCAAATCCCTTTGTGTTAAAAAAAAAAAAATTATATAGATAGATAGTGTGGGTGGCACGGTGGTGTAGTGGTTAGCGCTGTCGCCTCACAGCAAGAAGGTCCGGGTTCATGGCCCGCGAGGGCCTTTCTGTGCAGAGTTTGCGTGTTCTCCCCGTGTCCACATGGGTTTCCTCCGGTTTCCCCCACAGTCCAAAGACATGCAGGTTAGGTTAACTGGTGACTCTAAATTGACCGTAG
>JAODOF010000018.1:1801257-1811489 GCA_027576175.1 Sciades proops | reverse complement strand
TAGATTTTTCTTGATTTCTGAACCCTTAATTGGTGTCTCATTGACCTTTCCACATAACACTGTTCACTGAGATATGAACAGAACTTAATCATACGTGAACCATGCCAAATGGGACAGGTGAGTGTGTATAAATGGGCATGCTTGCATAATGTTGCTTAGAAAAGCAGAAGAGCCTTATCAGTGTACATTTGCATATTCATGTGGTGGACACTTTAATTCAACACGTCTCACTCTTGCTTCAATGGACAGTTTCACCTTGAAATGGCTTATAGACCATCTTGTGCCCATCCCAGGGCTCCAAACATGGCATTCTAGCAGCAAGGCACACCGCAGTGAGTTATTGCTCAGGAATAGGCAAAAATTAAAATAAATAAAAAAAACCAGCAGTCATTCTCCCTCGTTAATAAAAGCATGTGACTCTGGAATGATTGACATTTGGTAGGTGTTTTGAACGCTCAGATATTAAGCCCCACCCCCTTACCCCATCTTGCATGAACAATTTCTTGATGAACAGATGAGATGGTTGTTACCATATAACCCTGTATATAAGCTCTACTGAAAATATACTGCACTTGTGAATTGAATTTGCCGTAAAGGGATGGAAGATTTTAATCCAAGCGTTTAGCTGTTAACTGAGCTCACAATAATCCAAATGCCACAGAACCGACTTTCTAGCAATAAACCAGAATCAGTGCACGATACTCGTGGGAACGGCAGAGAGAGCCGCAACTAAACCTGAGTGCTGAAATAGGTAACATTATAGAGCTATAATAGTCTTTTAATTTTAGGGAAATGAAAACTGGGAATAATGCCTGAAATTCACAGCGCTTGCATTTCTCATTTCGACAGTGACTGTGTTTTCTGCAAGTCTCCAAGGATGTATAATTTATCACAGTTAACTCATTGCTATGCACTTCTAAAAGCATTTTCATCACTGTCATCAGAATATATCTGACTTTTAATAATTCACGACGTTTGAGTGGCAGCAGCTGTTCCTGTGCCGGCCACACTGCGCCGTAAATTAAATGAGACTTTCGATTTCAATTCAGTCTTATTATAATACATCATATATTATGCATAATCCATAATAAAGCATCCGCGGCGTGTGGTCAGCTGCTGATCTGCATCATCGTTATTGGCATCATTAATCTGATCAGAAACAGTGTGCTATTGAAACAGTGTAGAACATTAAGAAATCGTTTTGTGTTCATAACGTAATGTAATCCATAAAAATCCCACTTTCTTACACTATTACATGGTTGAATTCTGGATTCTGATTGGTCAGAAGGTGTTGATGAATTTTTTGTAACCAGTTGCTGTGACAGCAGAGTCGTTGCACATTTAAAGGCGTTGTAGGTGATTTTGCAGAAACCAGTAAGAATAAGCTCGATTTTGAAAGTATCCAAATAGCAAATAATAATAATAATAGTAAAAGCTACTCCTCCAAAACACATGCACGCGCACTGCCTGATTACTGATGGAGTCCACGAGAGAGAGCATTGGTGGAGCAAAAAAAAAAAGTACACCATCAAAATGAAAGAGCTTCAGAAGATCATCCTCCTTGCAACTGCTCACGTACTCAGGAGGACCTTATCCATCAAATAATCCGTCACACCCTTATGACTGCCTGAAGTTCAAGGGATGGACCTTCATTAGTACGAGACATAATGAAAGCATGAACCAGTGTTTGTGCATCATGTCTGGTCAGAAGTGGTTAAATCTGCTGTCCTGATTGTGATAGTATTCACATATAGTCTTTAACATACAATACACATCTAAAACAATCCCTTTTGCTGCTACGGGTTTTAGCGTGTCTTCTATTTCTAACTTTCGCCCAATCTAAATTTGGACTCTCTTACTCAGTATTATTGTCCATTTTGTTGTGCTCTGTTCCGCTTTAAATCCTTGGTGCCACTGGTGTATCAGCTGTGTTGTTAAGACCAATTGAGCTACACTGATCTCAGTTACCACCATACATCTTGAAGTGCATAAACAATAATGCAAATAAATGAAAAAAGAAGGAATTAATAAAAAAAACTGTCAGTGCAAGTCAAGTGCAGGCTGAATAAGGTGTTACCCTTGATATTGTCTGAAGTGAAAGATCTTTCGGCCCTTTAGAGAAGGTGTAGAGACACTTGGTTGTCCAGAGTCCAGCGTTCCACCTCTGAGGCCATTGAGGTGCCAGGATGAGGCAATAGCGAGACCTTGCACTACGAGCATGATTATTATAGCTCAGAGAAGTTGAAGTGACATGGCATGGCAGATGTAGATAATGTGGTGCAGAAACCCTTTTCATGTCCAGAATGGAAGGACAAGAGGAAACCAGTGAAGTGATCTGGATAGTTGAGTTACAGGATAAAATTTTGGAAGGGTATGACATGAAGCAGGTAAGCAGCATTCTGAATGATCTGTAAAGGAGCAAGAAGAGGAAATATCAGCATTGGACAACATTTTTCGAGTGGGAAAAATCAATGACTTGCATTAGCCAACAGATTTCATATTTACAAGGCTTTACATTTTTGTTCTGTTGACTATCGCAAAGGCCTAATTGCTTTCAGACATAATAAGCCATCACTAATCAGCATCTGATTTATTAACCAAGCAGAGCTGTAGCATCAATATCACTGGCCAAGCTGTGTGATTTTTCTCTGGGGATATAGTGATTGGAAGAGCATCATACAGCCACGGAGTTATTTATTTGGTGTTCTTTTGATATTTCCAAATTGGCCCAGACTGCCCATTCTTGTGATTGTACAGGCTCAACAATGAGCTTGATTTGCCTCCGATAAAATGCTTTCTTGAGCCGATGTGTTCTTTTTTTTTTTTTTTTTTGTCAGCTTCCTGGAGCCCTGTTAGAGCTCTTGCCAAAGGCAGAGGTTTGTGCTGATAGATCAATCGTGGAAACGTGTCCTAATTCCACTGCTCTGGCATGCTACTCACTCTGAACAGGAGATGAAAGTGCTGCTTGGGCTCTAATTAAACACTGTTGTTGTTTGTTTTTTTTTTAATATCATCACCCTCATTTCATGTGTTAGAGAAATGCAAGCCATAGCTTGATTGCCTTTGTCACTAGATGGCAGGAGTGGGAGAGGACAGATGAAATTAATTCTGCATCACATATATAAGGACTGGATCGAATGAAGACATTTTGTGTCATCACACCATCAAATCGGAGCTTCCTCCCAGATAGGCGAACGCTAGCCTATTAATAGAGATGCATAAAACAATTCTGGAGATAGCCCCAGAAGACTTAAGCTTGCTTGAAAGCTTTGTCATCTTGCCCTCCAATCCCATTATGTACTCCATCCTTAAAGCAATCGGAGAGCGAGCTCCATGCATGCCTTCCAGCCACGAATTGAGATATTAACTCTGAAAATTGAAGTTTGAGAGGGAATAAGGTGGCCCTTGGGAATGGATATTGAGGATTAATTTCTCTAGTGCCTCTCCCTCCCTTCTTCCACACCCTCCAACCCCCTACTCTACTTTCTTACTCCCTATTTTTCTCCTTGTAGCAGGATCACTACTTCCTGCTTCTTTCCCTGTCACTCATTTAAAAAGGAAACCCTCTTTGCATATCACAAAATGAGATGCATTTTATGTCCTCGAGCCTCTGAGCTGATACATGGTGAGAATACAAAGGCACAGTGGGAGACTGAGCTCATCTCTGCAGCGTTCTTTTGGATGAAGAAGAAAAACAAGGATGGATTGGTGGGGTTGAAATGAAGGGAAAGATCTGCCTGATATGTCAAGGTAAAGTGACAATAATGAAGAAATGGCTCCATCGTTTCTTTTGTGCAAGGAATGTGTGTGTTTTTTTAATCATTTAGCACGGAGAAATACACATACATGCTACAACTTGATTTTTCACACCAAGTCACGGGGTATATACCTCTCATGTTATGAAATGGGTTTTTCTTAAAAGAAAAAGGCAGATGTCTCCGCGGCCTCACGATATGAAAAATTCAATTTAAAAGGATGAGAGAAAGAATGGTGCGCGGCCTATTTTCATTCCCGCTCCCTGAAAGATATGAGAATGATGTTCTATTGTGAAGGGGGAAATGATGCCAGTCGTGCTGCCGAGAAATTCCTTCATAATTCAACTCGATTCCTCCAAATCCCAATGAAGCGGCTGTACCAAGGAGATGGAGCAAGTGAGGTAGGGGAGGCAGAGCGAGGCAAGAGGGTGAAAGATAGAGAGTGAGGCAGAGAGAATGACAGATGTTAACGGAGGACAGGGCAGATGGAAGGGTGGAGGGGAATGAAGACGCGGAGAAGTGAAGATATGACAAAGGTGAGAGTGAGAGGTGTAAGAGCAAGTGTCGATTGGTGTGTGTTCTTCGGCTCTCACCTACAGGATGGATGGTGGACAGAAAAGTCTAAGGTTACAGGTTCACCGATGAGCTGGCATTCGCAACCTGTGGCATTAAAAACTTCTACAGTGCAGCTAGATGGAATAATTTTATATTGGTCAGCTGCACCTTCTAAACTTAACACTTTCTAACACTTAAAATGAAGTCGTGCTGACATTATTTGTGAAAATGGTATCATGAGAAGTACCTCCATTTCTGGATTTCTGAGTCGATAAAGTTTTTCCCCCAGTCTGAAGAAGCAAGCAGGCTCTCCCCGATCTCACAACAGGTATCAGTTTGTGGGTCTATCATGCTACTTCATGATAGACACACAAATCCAGTTGCCCTCTAACACGATGGGTTAGTGATGCTCTGATTGACAGGAGAGAGTATGCCATCCTTCCCACCCAGACAGCAGGGACAGTTTTGCTCTCCTAGACTCCTGGCCACAGATAGCTGTAGCATCATTAACACTTTTCTGTTGCACCACTTGGGAGCACTCAGAAAAGTTTTTTATCCTGGTCAGGGTTGTGGTGGATCCAGAGCCTGTCCTGGGAACACTGGGTGGGAGGTGGGAATATACCCAAGGATAGGACACCAATTCCTTGCCGGACACCATGCATACAGACAGACACACAGTCACGTCTACGGGTAACTTTCCAATTCACCCACTGATTTTTAGGAGTTGAGAGCAGACCAAAGAATCCAGAGAAAACCCAAGTGAACACAAGGAAAACAGAAAGTAACCCGAGCTCAAGATCCAGCTGGGAACCCTAGGGCTGTAAATTGCTCCCCACTGTTCTTTTTTCAAACAGTGCTAAATTAATTCTATTAAAAAGAAGGTGCACAGAAGTGCTTGTTGTTTCTGTGGTTGGTAAACTTTTTCTGCAAATTCTATCACAGTTTACATTCTGGATTTTGTGAATTCAGTTGGGGTTACAGTTGAGAATCCTCACGTTGGTTAAAGTTTGTGCATAAAATGAATTAGTTAAAGTGAGGAAGGGAAAGAGAAAGAATGAGCTCTTCCTGCTTCAGGCGTCTGTGAGGATCAATGAGCCGTTTCCTCTGAAAGCACGTAGCGCACTGAAAAAAAAATGATCTGCACAAACAAATTTGACAATGAAGGAGTGCAACTCTGTGGAGAGGCAGCAAGCAAAAAAATCATAGAGAGCACAAGGGAAAGTTGCATGCAAATCTTTTTGTATTTTCCATCGAACTCTCACCTACATTTTTTTTTAGACTTTTTTTTTTTTCATGTGCAAGAGCTAGGAGGTACACAGTATAGCAGTGGAGTCTTCAAAGACTTGAAGCCTATCAAAGAGACGCAGTGAGTAAAGAAGAAGATGATAGAGGGAGCAAAACAGAGGGGGGCAGCTGAGCGAGAGCACAAAGAGTTGGACGAGTGAGGAGGAACGCATGAGCTGTGATCACAAGAGTGCAGTTAGACATGTGAGAATACGGCTTAAAGTGGAGTTCTGTCTAATTTGTAGTGTTCGCTGCATGCTAACTGCATTGGTAATGCACTATTGATGTAACCTCTTATGTGTCGGGGACAAGCTTCTTTCTAGTTTTTTGATGGTATTGGTTTTAAACAGTGCCAGAAATTCAGGCCATGTGTAGGGAGACCCTGCAGCTTGAGGATGGAGCTGACACTTTGACTGATAGATCGGACCATTGTCATCATCGTGTATGACAGCATGTAGGACTAATGGAGTGGGCAAATGGAAAAAGAAATGTGTCATCCATCCATTTGTAGAGCACTTTTCACCTCAGACCACACCTAATACCTGATGAACAGAATGGCATCAGACAGTGCTACATTACCCAAAGTAGCTGCTCCTTCAGCTCCTGAAACCCAGTTACTTGAAATTCCTCTTGCAGGCCAGAATTCTACATGCTGAAGATTGTCCTTACTGCGAATCGGCTTAGTGGTTAGCATGTCCACCTCTTAACCGGGAGATCTTGAGTTCTGCTTGCAGTTGGGTCATACCAAAGACCATCATAAAAAAGAAAAAAAGGTATCTACTGCCATCTGGCAAGGCATGCTGTAATACAGATGTGAGTAGGTAGTCAAACTCTCGCGGTTACCAGAGGACCAGCCCTCACTATAACCCTAGCTACATAATAGGCCAGAGGCTGAGGGCTACTGAAATGGAGATTGGTGCCACACCCATGTGCCTCAAAAAGATGGGTAGTACTGGGACAGGAGAATGCCTGGGAAGACCAGATCCTGGTATGAGAGGGACTTCGACTCAACTTGAAGATTGTACTTTGGTCCTATTTCTTGTCGCTCTTCTCTCCAGAGTCAAACCTTATTTCTGGTATTGCCATCTCTGCATCTTTCTGTATTTCTTAATTGGTTTATTCCAAGCTTGGTCCTGAAGTTTGCTTGCTTCTCTTGTAGTTCTTCTTGTTATCTTAAACCTGACACTCTGTTGTTTCTGGCTTTGATTTACCATCTCCTTAGCTTTGTTCTTCTTGAATTTCTGAATTGTCAGTGTTTCATGCCAAGCTTTTTAATACTTCCCATGGGTCCACTTTCACTTTGTATTCAAGTGTCTTAAATCTTGTAATGCACCCTTTTTTCTTCTCTCAGGTACTGTTTCCTGGTTTCAGTCATAGCACCAAATCAGCTTTGTATGTCCTTCAGTTACTAGGGCCTCCCAATTTGCTTTGTTTTTGGCTCTCTAAGCAATTTGGAAGCCACATTTGGCCTTGTCCCAACTGTGCTCCATCAGCTTATCTACCTCCAGCTTGGTGCGACTGCTGCCCAATTCCTGTTATCCCTTTACTATCCGGATCCAAACCACCCCTTCATCAATCGAGCACAAAGTTCCATCCAACCAGTTATATCCAAGCCCCCATGGCTTGGCCTCTTCCAATTCCACTTTGGCTCAGTCCCCACACCAGGCTGCTTTTAGCCTATCTGGCCTGCACTGTTCTTTTATGAAAGCAACATTAAACGAGTTTGAGAGGAGAATCTGTGCTTCATCTGCAGAGCTGCAACTCCCAGAGCTTGGAGTAAAGAAAGTGCTGACTCTGGAGCAATGCCTAAAGGAGTTGCTTAAGCATCCATATTTATACAAGTAAACGGTCTCCCTACATTTAAATAGTAATGCATCTGCCTGGGAGATCTTTAATCACAAGCTCAGCTGCTCTCTCTGGGAATACCTCGACTCCAGGATGTGGCCTGAGACGGTCATAATGTCCTCGATTGAAATGTCATAACTATGCTAATATGCGCGCCCATGTAGAACTGTTCCCATTCTTAACAACATTATAGACATTTCATGCATCCCTGTGCGTTTCTTTCTTGAAATCAAACATGAGGGCACTCTAAACTGTAATTTTCCTGTTTATAGTGCTTATTTCCTGTTTACAGGCAAAAATTAATGTGACAGTTCAAAGACAGAATATGTGACAAGGTTTTGCCCCAGCACAGTGGCAGCTTTGTTCTTGCCTCATTGATCTTTCACACATTGTTATATATAGAAGCTCATGGATAACAGAAATAATGCTACAGTTTACACTGATATTTATACCGGTATCGCTGTTGACACTTAAAAAGGTACGAGTCTCGTACATGTCTCTTACAGTATCCGAGCAGATTTTTCTAACAAGGGTGACCTACTTTTTCTGTATTCACTCATTGTTTTCATCAGCAAGTGAAGAAGAGCAAGCCTTTCAAGGGTTTAATTTCCACTAAAAAAGGAAATATTGTCATCCTTGTAAAGTTGCTGCACTGTTTTATAACATTCGATGCTATTTTCTTTACCAGTTGGGTATGCAGACTGCTATTTGTGGATGTGCCGCAAAGTGGTGCGTACCCAGATTAATGTTTTTGGGTTGTTTTTTTTTTTTTTTGGTAATTTGCTGCTTCCCACCAACAAGCTAGCGCTCCACTATCACCCTACCTACAGCTCGTAATCAGGGAGGATGAGGGCTATCGCATATTTCCAAACGGATGCCCATGCTGTGTCACAGGGAAGCTGAACACTTGGAGGAAAGTGCTTTATCTGTCACAGATGCCACTGATTGACTGGCCCTCCCACCCAGAGAGTTTTTATCCCCCGCTGGCCGAAAGGCCCGAAGAGGGATGATGTCGTAGCGATTTCTGTCCATCCCAGGAAGGGTGCTTACCTTCTGAAATCAACTCCTCTCACAATTTTTGGAGGAATTTCACGAAACTTGGCAGGGTTCTTTGTTATATGTCAGTAATATGCATATTGTTATTTCGTTAAATTCAGTCACAGTTTACCAAAGTTACAGCCTTTGATTAACAAAAATTATAATTTGACAATTTCATGAGAGTGTTTTTTCCTTCTGACATCAACTCCTCTCACAATTTGTGGACGAATTTCTCGAAGTTCGGCAAAAGGCCTTGTTATATGACGGTAATACGCAGATTGCGATTTAATTTTGTTTGTGAAAATTTTACCAGAGTTTTGACCCTTGATTAAATAGCTTGTACTTTGACAATTTCATGAGGGTGTACGTTCTTCTGAAATCACCTCCTCTCACAATCTGTGGAGGAATTTCACCAAACATGGCAAAAGGCTTTGTTATATGACAGTTACACACACACTGAAATTTCGTTTAATTTGGGCAAATTTTTACCAGAGTTATGCCCTTGATTTATTAACAAACTTTGGCAATTTCATCAATGTGTACTTGCTTTCTGAAATCAACTTCCCTCACAATTTTTATCCCCTGCTGGCCAAAAGGCCCGAAGGGGGATTATGTCGTGGCGATGTCCGTCCCGAGAAGGGTACTCACCTTCTGAAATCAACTCGTCTCACAATTTTTGGAGGAATTTCACAAAACTTGACAGGATTCTTTGTTATATGTCAGTAATACGCATATTGTAATTTCGTTCAATTCAGTTGTATTTTACCAGATTTATGGCAGAGTTGCCAGCGAGGGATATTGTGCTCTCAGAGCACTCTTGTCTAGAGTGTTAAAGTTGAACATTTTCTTTGTTCCTGTGTCATAAGAAGATGACATCATGTCCCGTCATGTTTTATTCCTCTTATACCACAGTAAATTGCCAATGAGTCCAATTTCACGAACTATTCAAAGACACATTCAAGTTATTTCATTTGTTGAAAGCCAAAGAATAAACATTTAATGATTTGGAACATCTGTGAAAGAAGTTAGTTCCTGTTCTCAGTGATGTTATAGCAGCTATAAATAGTCATTCCTTCACCAGCCTGTCTTTCTCTCTCTATCTATCTCTCTTTCAATGTAATGTTCAGGAGGGGTGAGAGGCAGGATGCAAGTGTGTGTACTCAGCGATTTAAGAACCATGGTTACGGTCCATAGCAGGGATCAGAACACAGATCGGGCGGAAACAAACAGGGATGAGCCGTAATCAGAAATGAGTATCACAGGCTTGGGTCTAAAGCAGGAAGTACAAGGCCTAAAGGAATATAAAAGCCTGGACGATCAAGTGACCAAGTTGATCCAAGACGCAAATCAAACCAAAATGCACATGTACAGACACAATCACAGGACAGGAACTAAATACAAACTGCAGAAGTTTATAAGCAGCTTGTCATGCTGGAGAAGAAAAAATGAACCTGCAATGCGTAAACTCCTCTGTCCTGAAGTTACAGCTTTACCTCTAACTGTTAATATCGATATATAATTTTGGCACTGCCTTCAAGTGGAGCTCCTGATGAGCGTACGAGTGTACAAAATCAACCTGAATAGAATAGTCTTGTGATGGTGAGACTGATAATGAGATACACATCACAGTTACGATACATATTTATTCCTTTCTTTGATGCTGCATGCCATGTGCCAGAAACAACACCACCACATTTATAATGAAGTGACTGTGCTGGGTGCCTGGTGGACAGCAGTGAACCAGCGCTTTCACTT
>JAODOF010000018.1:1662597-1672637 GCA_027576175.1 Sciades proops | reverse complement strand
GAGGAAACCCACGCGGACACGGGGAGAACATGCAAACTCCGCACAGAAAGGCCCTCGCTGGCCACGGGGCTCGAATCCGGACCTTCTTGCTGTGAGGCGACAGCGCTAACCACTACACCACTGTGCCGCCCTAACTGAAACTTCAATGGCTAAATTCAGACATTCATTCTGGGGAGAGAGGAGTGCAGAGAAGATCAGAGGAGATGCCAATGTCTAAAGGGTAGATCAGAGGAGATGCCAAGGTCTAAAGGGTTTAGGTTTGATTTGGAAATTGGTGGAGATGTAAATTTGGAAGGGGGTCTGTGGGTCGTACCCTCGGAAATCCTATTAATGATGTTTGAAGCAGGAATACATTCTGAGACAACACCAAAGCTCACAGCTGAAATGGTCTCTCTCTCTCTCTCTCTCTCTCTCGGGTATAATCCCAACATTAGAAGAACAAGAACATTTAATCTTACCCAAGTCAAACTTAATAGCACAATCACTTTGGACACCACACCTTGTAATAACATTTAGTTTACTTGCTAACTACGTCACCTGTTAATCTTAGCTACATAAGTATCCTAGCTATTCGTAGCCTATAACATGAATGCACCTAAATATATTTGTCTATACAGTGTTAACATTAGCAAGACTATTACCATTCCTGCTCCGTAAGCCCAATACACCTGACTGTGTCTTCCATATCACTGAGCCATCAACATGTGTTTAATTTGATACCGGCATCATAATGTTACGATCACAGAAGGTAAAGCAGCTGCGACAGACAGCCTGGAATGTTTTCTAGCGAGCTGAGCTTTCTGCTCTGACTAAGCACTGCGCTGTTATCATCCCAAATACACTCCAGGAAGGAACAAAGCAAACAAACGCCAATAGAAACCCGATTTCTCATCCAGTAAGATCATGAGCGAGTTAACCCTTTGTAGAACTGATGGAAAGGGCATTTTATTTCATTATATATCCAACTGAGATTTAAAAAATTGTGGTTGGGGACAATTTTAGGTTATCAGAAAAAGCGTTAGGGACACGTCCCTGCTGTTCCTACCATGAATGACACCCAGGCCAATGTCTATGAATTAGCTCTAGCCAGTGTTGTAGTCAAGTCACTAAACCTCAAGTCTGATTCCAGTCTCGAGTCCCCAGTGTTCCAAGTCCGAGTCAAGTCCAAGTCATTAAAGAAAATTTCAAGTCGAGTCCATAATTAATTCTGAGTCCAAGAATAAGACTCCAACCGCACCATTTGATGGTGGCTGTTGCTTCCTTTATTTGAAAGCGTCTCTGCTACTGTGTTGGATTAACGTTACTGCTCGACTGCCCTATTTTAGTTTATAGGCTACAGATAAAAAACTTGTTCATCGCTCAGCAAGCCCCATCCACTATCAACAGGGCAAATAACATGAGAGAGGGTTAACACTAGCTAATTCATCACTCAGCAAACCCTGCTATCAACAGGGCAATGAACATAGCGTGTCACTTCCTTCTCTGGGTGGAGTCTTGCCAAATGGCGACTGAAGTTTGAGGGTTAGTTTGTTCCTGAACATGACGTATGAACAGGTGAATGTGCATTCTTTTGCATTAAATTAGTATTAAAAATTAATGTAGATATAAATATCTTATGCCAAATTATGGCATATTACAAAAAAATAAAGAAAAAAAAAATCCAACTCCTTGTCTCCAATTTATGAGTCCGAATGCAGTTAATCCACGAGTCCGAGTCATCAATGCTCAAGTCCAAGTCAAGTCACAAGTCCTTAAAATTAGGGCACGAGTCCTGGACTCAAGTACTACAAGCCTGGCTCTAGGTTTTACAGACACTGGAAAGCTATAAAGCTGAGGTCAAATCAAACCTGGTATAATTTTCCCAACAGGAGAGCAAACACAGTGAAGGGAAAAGGACGTTATGTTATGTTTTATGTTATGACTTCATCATAAACAGTTTGTCAATGACAAAAGAGCACAGTCCCACCCACTTGCTTTCTACTGGCTCACGACTTGTGAAAGAATCCATGGCAAGACTTGTGAATTAATTGGTTCAATTTTCACCGATTTTATAAAGTTGCTAAATTCACTGAAGGGGAAAGGACACAGGATGGAAAAAGCCACTCGTTTGCTTCTTTGTTTTGCGCTGACATCCGTCAAGCGCGAGTTTCACAAGCTTTGGATTTGCGAGCTTCAGTCTTGTGAGCAACAAGAAACCGAGAAGGCGGGACTGAGATCGCTTTGGTTGTTTGAAAAAATTGAGATGGCCCTTATTTAAAAATAGTGCTTGCTCCAGACTTTCACCTCATTATTTTCTTCCTTCTACCTTGGTGCACATCTGAAAAATATACAAGAAATAAATAAATAAATTAGCTGTCTCAGTCCACCAACAAATCCTAAGATTCTTGTGGAAAATGCTGCTGTTTTTCCTCTCTGCTGCTGCCTGGTCTGGTCTGGTCTGGTCTGGTCTGGTCTGGGGAATGCTATTTAGAAATAGATTTTCTATTACATATTAATCTGCATATAATAAACAGGTGAATAAAGGAGATTCTCTTTTGCTTTGGCATAGCCTACATGCTGATTTTATTTATTTATTTATTTATTTATTTATTTATTTATTTTTTCCTCCTTAGCTCACTGACACACTACAGAGTATTAGACTATATGTTGTTCAGGAAAACTCTGAACTGTTCAATGCTCCTGGTGGATCTAGTACTTTAGTTATTCATTTAAAGCACCAGATATCTAAGACTTACTGTAGCACAGAACAATGCAGCGGCTGGGGAACTGATCTGTTGCTACTGGCAACAGGGGAGGCGAAAGAATCCATGGCAACAAGCTCAGGCGCTCGCTGTTGCCTTCAGTTGTCCGCATCCATTTCAAATCGACCCAAAACTCAGGATGTTCTAGGTGAGCCTGTGGTTAAAAAATCACCTCTGGGATACAGGAGTCAGCTTATGAGATTAATAAAGTGGTAAAATGAATATTTTTGTGCTTTGAGATGATTCCAACACACTGTCTCCTATTTTTAAGCACACTTTCACATAATACGCAATTACCCGTGCGAAAGCAGCATGCATTCCGAGTGGTGTCATGCTGTAAGTCATTAATCGCCGAACAAAAAAGACTCCACTTGGGCTTTTTTTTTTTTTTTTTTTATTACTTTAGCACTGCAGGATGGCCGATGAATCACACTTAAAATTTACTAATGCACTGAATAGTGCTGAATATCTCCTTTCATAGCTTTTGCAGCTCAGGAGGTGGCAGCTCGGCGTTTCCAGCTGAATGGAAGTTTCAGGGGAGTCAAGTTTGAGCACATGCAATCTCTTTTGAGCACGCCGTGGCCCTGCCTGGCCTGTCAATACTCTGCGATCAATGAAAGAAGGATTAAGCAGAAAGCAGGCGAGCAGAAGGAAACATCAATGATGTTTACCTGTTTACCGGTGATTGGCGAGGAGTTGAGAGATTTATTGAGAAATTTGTGCAGGGAAGCAGTTCAACAAAACTTGAAGAGTGCACACATCCATCAGAGCTACGCTGACTAACAACTTATGTTGTTTGGGATGTAGTTTAAATAAAGCTGGATGTGATAATTCAGTTGCGTTAGCATAATGGACATCATTGACATAACGGAGAACTTCCCTGTCCACTGATCAGTCCTGGGATGTTTTGAGTTATTTGCATCTCTACAGCAAGGAATAATCCACTCTGTGGTGTTCCAAGAAACTAATCAACGATGAGGTGGTGTTGGGGAGGTGTGACTGGGACCACCTTGAAAGTGTTTGTTTACTCCTCATAAACTGTAGGAATTTGTCACCAAATGCTTGTTTTTTTTTAATTGATTAATGACTGACACATACTGTTGTTGTTTTTTAAAATCCATTTATAGTTACAGTTGAAGGCAGATGTTTACCAACACTGACATGATTGTCATGGCCAGATTGGTCTTTCAGTGATCTCTCTGAACTGTTCTTTTTCTGTCGCAGAATGATTACAACATACGTCTTTAATAGGAGGGGAAAAAAACAAGAATTTGGTGCCACTTTTTAATTTTTGTTTTTTTTCTGAAATCAATACAGGGTCAAAATTATACATTTTATGGTTAAATGTCCCTGAGTGAGGCTTCACCAGACGGTTATGTTCACCATCAACAAGCTTCTGTTAGAATTCTGGCTGGATGTTTGTCCTCTCTTCTTGGCAGAATTGGTAGAGTACACACACATTTTTGACAGGGTTAAGCTCAGGACTTGTTTACAGCTGAACATTCTCTTGCTTTATCCTCCACAACCAGCTCTGATGAGTGTTTGGGGTCATTGTCCTGCTGGAACACACAACTGTGCCCAAGTTTCTGATGGTTTGAGGTTATGCTGGAGAATTCAGAGGTTCTTCATGATTCCATCCACTTTGTGTAGTGCACCCGTTCCACTGGCAGTGAAACAGCCCCAGAACCTGATGCTACCACCACCATGCTTTACACTGGGTATAATGTTCCTCTGTAGAGCTGGTCATTGTGGCCAAATGACTCAAATTTTCTCATCTGACCATAAAACTGCCTTCCAGAAGGCTTTTCTTTGTTTGTGTGATCAGCTGCAAACATTACTCAAGCTTGAAGGTGTTGATTTTGGAGCAGGGGCTTCTTTATTGGGCAGCAGCCGCTCAGTCCATGGTGATGTGAAACTCTCTTGACTGTAGACAGTGTTCCAGCAGCTTCCAGTTCTGTGGTTCCAAGGCCTGTGCCTTGGTGGTTCCTGGGCTTTTCCTAACCATCTGAACCAATTTCCTGTCAGCTGAGGGGTCCAGTTTGGATCCTCTTCCAGCAAACTGGCTCCACTCCCACCTCCCAATAACTTATCCTGTACTTACACAGTACTTATATGCAGGTGTTTGAACTGATGATCTTAGAATCTGCGATGGTTTGGAAACGTCTCCAAGAGACATTCCTGAGTGTGTAAATCTCTGCTCCTCTTTCTCACATCTGCACTGAGCCCCTTGGACTTTCCTATTGTACTGTGTTGGTCAATCCAGTGAGTGTCAATCAAACCCTTTTTATGTTGTGAACAGAGAAGCGACCAGCTGCAGTCAATCGTCATCACGAACAGGAAGTTGAGAGAGTTGAGGCATTTTGGAACTTTTGGTACCACTGAATTAATAATTGAATGGCGACCCTGTGTGCTGATTTCAGAAAGCCCAAACTAGTTTAAAACTTGTGCCAAATTCTTGTTTCTTTTTCCTATTAAAGATGTTCGTTGTATAATCATTCTGTGACAGAAAAAGAACAGTTCCAAGAAATCACTGAAATCCCAAAATTACACAAAAGTGACATTTTATTCACAAGTGTACATTTAATGTTGTAGAAACAAGACAGAATATAAAGCTAATGTTGATGTAACCAGAGCATTAAACAGGCTAGCATAAGAATTAGCCTGATTATAAACAAACAAAAACATGCATCATTAAACAGGCTTTCAGTGAATCAGCACAAAGCTGGCTGTAAATCAGGCTGGAGGTATGAATCCAAACTCGCGTCACAGTACGCAGGCTAATCTAGAAGTAGCACTACAGCAAGGGAACAGATTTGAATGGCAGAGGGTGATGCAAAACACACAGGACAGCAAAACGTTCCATAACGACGACGCCAAAACACCGAAAAGATGCCTGTGGACAGAAGAAACGCCCTGATTTACCGTAAGATGAGTCTGAAGAATGTTTGTGTTGATGCTAGCCCATTTTGTGCAACTTTATTAGCTTAAGTGGACGTGTGATAAAGTTGTTGTTCTTCTTCTTCTTTATATGATCTAGAATCTGACCTGGAGAGAGAACACACTAAAGAATTCAGACAAGATTTTACTGGGATCTCGTAGAGACAAAAAATGGAAATCGCACATGCCCCAACCGGTACTGGAGTAACGTGACAAAGCAGGAAGGGCAAAAACAACGACGACGACATAATTAATTTAATTACTCATTTTAAAGTGTTTAAAGGCAATGAGAGGAGAGAAAAAAAATCAAATTTATCGATCATCCTGGACGTGATACATGAACACGGTTTGATTTGTATTACATTAGCACAAAAACGAGCTGATTACACAGCGAGCTAAATTAGCACCTGGCATCGGGGGAAAGTTTGGCATGTGCGGGCGTGTGAGTCTCTCCGAGATAAATAAACAAACACCCAAGCTCCCCAAGCATTCATATGAAACCTGACTTCATACTCGCTCACGAATATTGCATGAGCTCCGTTTGCAGCATCAAATTTGTGCTTAGCATAGAACTCTTTCCCTGTGTGCGTTTCTTTTTTCTTGTTTACGCTTTGGGTCAGTTTCACAGCACATGTTCAATATCAGGAGTGTGGAGAGCGTACAGTATAGACTCTCGCCTAAACCCGGGCCATACACATCTGCATAATGTTTTCTTATGAATAGTTAATAACGCTAGACTTCAGGCAGGGGAAAAAAAAAACGTGAAACCAATTGCTGTAAAGTCCTGCAGGAACGAGTGGCTACAATTATCCGCCTCACTCATTCCTCAAACGTTCGCAGCTCTCCCATGACTTTTTTTTCCACCCCTTCTCCTCCTCCTCCTCCTCCTCCTCCTTCTTCTTCTTCTCTGAAGTTCCAGGTCGTTATTGATGTGCTTAAATTTAATCAGGGAACACTGAGTTCCGCACATGTATCGGCGTCGGAGGCATCACACATCCTCGTGAATTATTGTTACTTATTCGAGAGTCACATTCTTCTTCATGACACTTATTTCTGAGGACGGCGACATCCATCATCTTGCCGCTGCTCAAATCTCAGCCTGATGTGCATCACCGGGCTGAGACTTTTTTTTTTTTTTTTGGCAGCCTTCAGCTGCCACGCCTCACTCCAAGTTTGATAAGAAATGCATTATTTATCTGGGAAATGAACACAGCAATTAATTAATTAACCAACCAACCTTCTTTGTCATGATATCTACAGGAAACTAACCCACACCATGGTGGTGTGATGACGTTCTTGTTTCCCCACTGATGCTGGTTATTTTCCTCGAACAGCACGTCCTGAAATGTTTTATTCCTCTTACGTCACCCTAATTTATTAAAACATGCTACATCCTGGTTTTTTTAATCTGTTTATAGTTATATTTTATGTTTTGGATCATCTTTTGAGACGCAGTATTACTTCCAAGACAACAGCTTGAAACTATCTTTCCCTCATGAACCTTTCTTATTTCAAGTTAATAATAATAATAATAAAAAAACCAGAAACAAACAAAAACCTCAGCTCGTCCTGTTCCAGAGAAGCACAAAGCGTGAACTCCTCTGTCCTGAAGATGGGAGGAAACTCTCACACCGGAGACTCCTCCCATCAAGCCGAAATCAACACAATTCTTTGCCGAAAATGTCACAAGAATGTGAACGATTAAAATTTTTCACTTAAAGGCAGATAGTTTTTAACTGATACAGTTTTTTTTTTTTAATTCTTTAAGCTCAACTGGGTTCATTAAGGGGGAAAAAAACCCTCCAAAACCTCAGTTCTGTCGTTTTATCTAATTTATACGCTGCTTGGAAAAACGAATCCTCAATCCGTCAACTTTTAATTTCTCTTCCAAAAGAAAAATAACAAAAAAAAACAGTGACGGTGTTAACAATCCTCCTCGTTCACGTGCTTTACACTCACATGTGCTTTCTCGATCGCTGCTCATGACGTGTTCCTGATGTGGGCGTGTGTAAAATATCAGCTTGGATCAAATGTAGGGGGCGTGGCACTCTGTAATCACGTGATGCGTGCCTGTCAGTGATTGGCTGCATGAATGAATCTACAGTCTGGGCTAGAAAGAATTCAGGTTCACTTCTCATTTCTTCATAACATCCTGTTGTGTTTCTTTCTTTCTTTTTTTTTTTTTTTTAATGAGCTGTTGCACTCACTTTAAATTTTTGTCTAAGTATTCCACCTTTTGGTTTAAATAAACTGATCTGATGCTAAACTGACACCTTATGAATGTTTTTGTTTTTTTTTTAATCTTGAAAGAAGGAGAGGTTCTGCATTCAGGATACTAATACAAAATGACTAATACGAGCTGCAAAAAACAGTGTGAATAGAGATTGATTTCCAATAAGTAGTTCTTATCAAAAGCAGAAAATGATGTACTTTTATGTTCATTTGCCACTTTAGGAGCTGAATCTGCACCGTCCTCCTCCTCTCCTCTCCACTTCCTGGCTAGACGTCTGGTTGCATTCAAAGAAAAAAAAACAGTAAAAGAAAAAAAAATCAATTGCTTTCATGAGCACACAGTGAATGCTTCCAGTCAAAAGAGTTAAAGATGTCGAATAGAACAGGATTACTTTTGCGGCTGTGAAAGCAGGAGGCACTTACGCGAGTGCATTTCGCGAAAACGGAGAACCGCTTTCTCTCAAAATACCAAATACACGAGTTAGAGCCGAGCAAACTTCTCAGAAGCACTCTGAAATTCCCAAAAGAACCAAAAATAATTATCTAAACTGTCGAGATGGTATCAGACTACACACGTCGTCTTATGTATCAGCTTCAGTATGTCTGAAAATTGATTCTTGCGTTTTTGTGGCTAATGAGAAACAGATGGTCGATTAGCGTACAATGCGTAACACATTCCATCCTGCATTACAATCACACCGTGTATCCGAGAGCCGGCAAATGTGCAACTGAGCTGATGTTTTGATTTCAGTATGCATTTGTTTTTGTTTTATTTGTCTGTTTGTTTGCAATTATCAGATTTGAGAATTCAACTGCGATTTGCTCGAATAACCAACAGCCAACTCGTTAAACAGCTTTATACCAAACAAGTGATGGCAAATCCCAAATCTCCATCAATTATTATATATTAAAAAAAAATAACAGGCACAAGCGAGGAATTTACAAAACAGGACTGAACATGTGAGCTGGTTTTACAGTAAATGACAGAAAAGAATTGGAAACACTTTGCTGAATTAAAATATCTTTCTCTTTTGCACGGAGCTCAACCAGAAGAAAAGTTACATCAGAAATCAAACACAAAAAAAAGTCACAGGAAATAATCAACCCCTTAAGATTGGGGGGGAAGAAACCATTGAAATATTTATAATAATAATAATAATAAAATCTGATAAAGAAATTAAGGCCAACAGACCAGGTATAGTAGTGAAGGACAAGAAGGAACGAGTTTGTCTGCTCATTGGGGTGTCTGTCTCCACCAAAAGAAACACTTCTCTAAAAAATTACAGAAAAACTCTCCAAATACAAAGATATAAAAATAGAAATTGAGAGAATGTGGGGTATGAAGATCACAACTGTACCAGTGGTAATAGGTGCTCTCGGTCTGGTCAAGAAAGGGATTGAAAACTAAATCAGCAAAATTCCTGGGAACTTGAAGATAAAAGAAATCCAGAAGATCGTCCTCCTTGGCATTGTTCACATATGGAGGACCTTATCTATCCAGTAGCTCCATCACACCCTCATGGTAGCCCAAAGTCCAAGGGATGGACTCAGCTCCATGAGTGAACAGGACATTAAGGAAAAACTCAGAATAATAATATTCCAAGGAGTGACTTCGTTAATTATATTTACACAAGGCCAAATGAAATTAATTTAGCTAATTGTTTTTTGTTCGTTTGTTGTTGTTTTTTAATGTAGTGTTTTGGCCTTTACACAAACGGTGTGATGCAAATAAACAATGTGCAAATGTGAAAAAATCTTTGACGAATTTAACGCAAAATTAAAAAGCACGTTAAACGTGATTTATGTGAGCATTTAAAAAAAATCGTGATGATGAGCTGGTGTTTGTTCATTTACAAAAAGCTTCTATTCTGAGCAGAAGAACGTGAGGAGCTTCACCGTTTGGTTCAGGAGCTACCGAGACTGATATCAAACTTCACCGCGTCGCAAAGCAGGCTACGGACCAGTGCCTTCATCACCGAGCGCCTTTACTGTTTTTTTCCACATGTTGTCTGTCTTTAAGTCTTTATCATTTTTGTTTCCCGGTGCTGAGTTGAACTAAAGTAATGCATATCAGCAAAAACAACAGAAAAGAACTGCATGTGAAAGCAGAGAACAAAGAATTAGAACAAA
>JAODOF010000018.1:1582573-1594301 GCA_027576175.1 Sciades proops | reverse complement strand
CTCGCCGGCCACGGGGCTCGAACCCGGACCTTCTTGCTGTGAGGCGACAGCGCTAACCACTACACCACCGTACCGCCATTAGTATTTTTATTTATTTATTTTTAGGCTAGCATGGAGTTAAAACTGTATCCATGTTCACACTCAGACAAGTTCAAACATGATATAAGAGGAATAAAACTCTTCAGGACGTGCCGTTATCTGAAAATAATCAACATCCGTCCGGAAGCAGTGACTCCTCGGAGTGCCGCGCTGCATCACACCACGCCGGCGTGGATTCTTTTCCTGTAACTGCATGCCTCACTGTGCATCTTTTATTCCTGACTGAAGCTCATTCCAGTTTCTCTGGAAACCACCAACTGACACCACGTCCTCTTCCAACAGGAGCAGGCTGGAGATCTGACCTTCCTGCTTCCTGCCTCTGTAAGAGGTTCTTCCTGAACTTTGGGACTCTCGAAGATCTTTAAATTATTGCATGAATCTCATTTATCAAATGAACTCGGACATCTTGTAATAAACTCACATGAAGCTGATGATGAGCAGGAGTTTGGAGACGCTGTACAGCGCCAGACCTCCGGCGGTCGGGTCGGGGAAGTGCCGCGTCTGCGTGGATCCTGTGCCCATATGGATCATGGGAAAGAAAAGACAACAGTGTTAAAAAGACAGTGGAATGTGATATCGGATGGCAGGTAAAGCTGAGGGCAAAAGTTTGCATCCCTTATGTGGTATTTAATGAGAAATTTCTCTACAAAAACAGGATAAAAATCCAGTATTCAATACATCTGAATACATTTTTGACTGATTTAAATAATTTTTATTAATGTTCAACCTGATTAAAAAAAAAAAAAATGCACACAAAGCTTAATTTTTCAGTGTTCGACTTTTACACATTTTTAAATCGGGTCGTTTGAACCCGAGCAGTACGAGATAATTAACTGAGGGCATTAATCACACACGCTCCCACATCACCGCGGAGACACATCACGTGTCCGAGATGATTTATTGATTTATGTGCTGATGTAAGAGTTCAAACCTGGGACGTGTTTAATGCGCTGGATGACCTCGTCGTCCTCGGCCGTGGTGATGGCGCTCAGCTCCTCGCTCAGGTGCTGCGGCCGCAGGTGAGCCGCTGCCCGTTTCCGGTGTCTCCTCACTGTGGACGAGCGCGTCGCTTTGGCTTTGGGAGAAGGTCTGTGGGGTTCATTTAGCACGACCTCCACTTTACTCAGCTCCAGTTCTACACACACACAAACACTTTACTATACTTGTGAGGACCTTCTTCTGACACAAATATTAATGTAGCTAATTAACACGATGCTACACCTAAATCCCACACTAACCTCTACCTCGGTAACCACACAGAAACATTTCAGCTCTTTTAATGAAAATAAACAAATAAATACAATAAAATAAATAAATAAAATGCAGTAACGATAGAGACCAACTTATTTCACCGAGGTTCCCTGACATTAACTGTAACTATACTACAACACATGTTGTTATGCTGAGTTCAGTATTAGTGCACAGTGCTGCAGTAAAAGAGGAATAAAACACTTCAGGATGTGCCGGAATCGGAAAATAATCAACCTCAGGCTGATAAGAAAAACCTCCGTTTCACACCTCCGTTTTATTTTCCATTAACCGCATGTGAAGTCCGCTTAGACGCACTTTGCTAAAACTATTTATTTTTCAGAACTAAAATAAAATCATGCCCAGTTCATCGTCGACTCAGGGGTTTGAACTCGACTCACCTAAATGTCTAAAATATTCATCGAGGCCATTCCAGAAGTTTCTCTCTATAAAGCCCTTGACGAGACCCCAAGGCTGTTTTCTGTAGCGCAGCTCGGTGGAAACTCTGCAGGAACACAACACAACATTTATTTACATTTGGGATTCAGGTTTAGGCTTAAGGAGGCCTGAGATTTAGATTTTAAAACAGAGTTGCGGTTTAAACGTGAGGTTTTATTCTTAAAATGAAGGTCTACATAGATTTAGGAGTAAGTCACAATGAACAATTTAAGGAGTGAGGTTTAGATTAAAGGGTGAGATTTAAATTTAAGGAGCAAGGCTCAGGATTAAGGAACAAAGTTTAGAGTTAAGGGTGAGGTTCAGATTAAAGGTGCGAGGTTTAAATTAAAGGACTGAAGTTTAAATTTAAGGAGCGAGGTTCAGGATTAAAGGCGCAAGGTTTAAATTAAAGGACTGAAGTTTAAATTTAAGGAGCGAGGTTCAGGATTAAAGGCGCGAGGTTTAAATTAAAGGACTGAAGTTTAAATTTAAGGAGTGAGGTTCAGGATTAAAGGCGCAAGGTTTAAATTAAAGGGTGAGGTTTAAATTTAAGGAGTGACGTTCAGGATTAAGGAGTGATGTTTAGGTTTAATGAGTGAGGTTTAAATTTAAGGAATGAGTTTTAGATTTAAGGGTGAGGTTTAAATTTAAGGAGTGACATTCAGGATTAAGGAATGTGGTTTAAATTTAAGGAGTGAGGTTTAGATTTGCAAGGAATGTTTTATCTTCAGAAGCAAGGTTTTTGAATTTAGGACTAAATCCTCATCGCTAAGGTTACGTTTTGAGTGTTGTTTAGATTAAAAAAAACAAATTCCAGATGAAAGATTGAGGTTTAGATTCAGGACTGAGGTTTTGATTTGGGAGTGAGGTTGGGATTGAGGAGTTTAGGAGCAAGCTTGAAATTTGTTTGCAAGGCTCAGGTTTTGGATTGAGGTTTATATTTTTTAAACCATGTTTAGTTTTTGGAGTGATTTACAAACGAGGTTTAGATTTCTGGATGAGGTTCATATGTATGACACTGAGGCATTTGAGGTTTAAATTATGGAGGGTTAGGCTGTGGTGTTGTGCCCCATTATGACCACTGGAGGCAATGTGGCATGACAAGAGGCCCGAGTGGGTATCCCTGCGATGACATCATGTCTGAACATTGCAGTGGGAGGAGAGGACATGAAATATTTCACATATTGTGTGCTTTTTTAACTCCCTCTGGTCTCCGTGCTCATGACTCGCCTCAGTCTGCACTTGTTCTTCGCCACTCTGGTCAGCATGTAGCGGTTGAGTGTGTAGAAATAGTCGTGATAAGGGACATCGTGAGTGATGACTTCGGCGTCAATGATGTAACACTCGCTCTCCTGGCTGGCTTTGTACAGAGTCTGGAGGAAAGAACAGGAAGGAAGAAAGGAGCTGACTTTACTTCGAATCCAAGTCTCACATTTCGTCATTAAGACCTGATAAAAATTCATAAACATATTTCTTGTCAGAGTTTCACACAACAGTTTCTCATTAAACAACAAAAATCATTCAAAATCTGGCAGCACAAACTGAGTTGATCTGACAAAATATGTTTCAGGTCTTATTTTTGCTTCTTATTTTTTTGAAGCACTGGAGCTTTGAGGCTCATAAAGGTCATGAAATGGAAGTCTATCTGAATATCTGCTGCAAATCACATCCAAGTATTTAACGATGTGGTTCAGGACACAGTTGGACTTTCTGTAATCTATAAACATGGTGAACTTTTGTCCATGTTGAAGAGCCATCTTGAAAAAATCTGAAAATGTTTTCCCCAATGCTGTCTAGTCTCATTCTTGGCTCCGCCTCCCAAAGCATGAACCCTGAACGGTTCCAGAAAGTGAAAAAATAATTTATTTAAAAATAAAAAAACAGAGATTTTGAGTGAAATCGACTGAACATGCCCCGGTTGCTCTTGAGGTTACCTGAGTCTCCGTGACTGTTGCGGTTTTTGGAGCCAGGGGGTTGGTGATGGTGACGGTGTACATGATCTCTCTGCTTTGGTCTCCCATCTCTTCCTTCTTCCACGGATGATACACCACATCTGTGGAAGAAGTCAGAGATCAATCATAAATGAGATAAAGAACAGACGTCAGGTTCTGAGTTCTTATACACATCAGGATTACTGAACCGTGTGGATAAAGCGTGCTCACCAGAGAAGCGGCGTAGCTCCAGGAAGTCCCTCATGAACTGTGACTCGGTGAAGAGGAGATCGTACAGCTTGTCCACGTTGAACTTGTACACCTCGTTGATGTACTGCTTTCCATTTAGATCATCGTGGAAGGCCTGGACTTCTCCTGATGGAAGAGATGGTGTGAATGATGGGACACCTGGATCCATCTCATCAGCTTTTTTTGAGAAGTGACGTTTGGTTACTTGCACGGAGCCGCCTATCGGGATCACTATCGGGACGCGCTTACCATCATCGTGAGTTTCCGAGGAGTCACTGAGCTCAGTTGGAAGATCCTCGTTGTCATTGAAGTCGAGCGACGGTGAGGGTGCAGGACCACTGGACTTAAACAGCTGGTTATCTGGTAAAGGCAGACTTAGGAGACCCTCAGGAAGACAACCAGAAAACTCTTCCTCTGGTGGAACATCATACTAGATGGAGAGATCAAGCAGTAGATGTTATCATTTATTATTTCATCTAATTTTTTTGTTGCTTCAAAAGTTCTGGTGGTAAACTCAGTCTTTTGGATTGTACACCATTTGATCAGATGTGTGTTTCTCACGTGGCTAGGTGTTTCGCCACTGCCTGTTGAAGGGAGGTTATTGCTGGTGAAGGATTTCTTGGGCAGCTGTGGGCTTGTGTCCATTTTGACCTCCGGGGTTTTGGTGCACAAGTCCTGGGCCTCGTTCTCCTCAGGTGGGATCTCCTCACAGTACCTGCACCAGGGAGGGGGGCAACAGCTGGAGGTCAAGATTATCAGCTCGAGGAGACAGAGTGACACTCTCAGGCATATAATAATGGGCTGTGATGAGAGGTGGAGGGCCTCGTTTCTGTAATATGGATGTTACGAGCCTGGGTAGATAGGGTCAGTGAGAACACTTTCATTTCGGAATTGTGAAGAATGACTGTTGGGTTTTAAACTTTACCTTGATGGATGGATTGCACTCAAAACCCAATTGGTGGATGGGCAAATAACATTTTCTTGGGTGGTTGAAGATGGAATGTTTGATGGATAGATGAATTAAAAGATAAATATATGGAGGGATAAGCATGTTGTGTTTTAATGGATGGATAAATGAATTTATAACTGGATGGATGGCTTGAATAGCTGGATAGAACTTCACTGGATGGATAAACATTGTTTGAATGCTCTGCTTTTTGAATGGGCAGATGGATGGATGGGTGGATGGATGAAAAGCTAGACAAACATAATGTGAATAAACCAGTGCCAAAAGATCATATAAAGTGCACAAAGTGTGGATTTTATAGTTGATTTGGTTACAAAAAAAGGTTTAGAATGTGGAAACCGATGAATGGATAGATAAATGAACTTTGGATGGATATAGGGACGGGTGGATTGTTGGTTGGATGGATGGATTTTTCTTTAGTGCTAAGTCTCAGCCTGCATCTCTGCTACATTGTCAACTAGGAAGACATCTCAGGCTCTTCTCATAGAGGGTTGGATGGATGGATGGATGGATGGATGGATGGATGGATTGCAGACAAATGTAAGGCAAAATAAACCAGTCACAAAAGATCCTATGGATGTTATGGATGATCCATATAAGCCCATCAGATAGAAAGCTGCAATATTAGCTGGAGTAAAAAGCTGTCCGTTGTGGCTGTGCATGAACCATGCGTCACATTTTAACAGATGTTGAAGGAGGCAAAACTCACCCCATGGTGTTAAAGTCATCATCTGGCGGCACGTAATCCTCATCATCACTTGTCAAGCCCAGCTCGTTCCCATAACACTGATGGACAAAGTGCCACAGCTCTTTGGGACACAACGGCTACTTGGCAAAGAGAGAGGAACAAAAAAAATTGCACTGATGATACAAAAAAAAAAAAAAATCTCTGCCAATTTACGTCAACTCTACTTCATACTGGATGTAGCTCACCTTGTCCAGGAGAGCATTCTGCCAGAGACGGAACATCATCATGTAGGTCCGGTCCCGCGCACCAAATGAGGTAAAAAAGTGCTGTGAAAAAAAGAAAATGGTGTTGAAGAAAAGATTGGTGTGGAGAAGAAAGACAGAAGTGTTCAGTTTGGTGAGAACCTGAGCTCACCTTCTCATTGTCAGTACAGAGCTGGATGGCATTGGGAATGAGACGCGCCGTCTTCTCTTTAGTCATAGAACAGATGTCCTTCAGACGCACCATCAGCTACAGCAACACAGGTTTTATTCAGGAAGTTTCATCATGAGAGAATCGTGCGAAAAAGAAACAGAGCAGTGTGCAAGAGAAAACTGAGAAGAAGAAGAAGAAGGCTATAATATCAAGCAGGTAAATAAGCACCAGTGTTTCCCAGCGGAAAATGTTGCTGTAGAAGCAAATCCAGTTTTCAGAGAGGTAGAGGCGACCCTGTAGGAGGATGTCTCTCTGCAGGGCACATGAGTAGTCTGGCAGGACAAAGATCAGAGGTCAAAGGTCAGTGGTTGATGTCGAGGGGTCAGTTATATTAAGTGAATATCTGTGGTCTTATTGCAATCAGAATCTGATTCTTCTCCCAAAATCTACCGATGCAGGTATACCCCGATTCACACCAAGGGTCAATTTAGAGTTGCCAATCCATCGACCAGCGCTTTTTTTGTAAGGTGGGAGTAAAACCAAGAACCTGGAGCAACTTCATACAGATGTAGACAAAATATGCAAAACTCCATACAAACCATACAAATGGTAACCTGAGCTCAGGATCAAATCTGGGACCCAGAACCTGTGAGGCAGCAACGCTACCCAATTAATACTAATAACTCCTCTTATTCTCAGACCTCAATACCTTCAACTTAAAAATAATAATAAAGATCCAACATTGATATTGCTGCTGATGTGATTGCTGCACTCACCCACGATGAGGCGCTCAGTGTCGGGTAGCTGCTTGAAGAGTTTCCTGAAGTCCTCATTGCGTTGCTTATACGTAGGGCTTAACACCTGAGAGATGGAACAGAGACACCAGAATAGAGGACAAGCTTTCAAGAATACAACTTGAGATAAATGCAATCAAATGGTCTGTGCTGATAATCAGGATATGAACACATTGTGACATTCATCATGGACGTTGTAATTGGTAATATGATCATGATAAGGCTGTGGTGTGGGTTGTCTGAAAGTTTGGAACACATAAACTGCTGGTCAATTGTCTAAGTATCCATGTTGGTTAGGTTTCTTGTAAGAGCAGCCTGATGCCCTGTTCCAAATGCTTTCTCAGGGTTAAATTTTACCAGGACATGTGGTGAATGAGGTTCATTTGAAGATATCTACGGTCAGCATGTCTGGGTAAGATCTACATCCTGTACTTGGTCTAGAATACTTGATCTCACAAGTGGAATGAGAAGCTCATGTCTGTCATATTAAAGAGAATACCTTAAATATCATTTCAGAGTCAAAAGAGTGGAAAATTAAAAGTTCAACCCCCTCTGATAGATGTAATAACCAGAACACGAGTGTTAAAATGCTCCGCAAAGCTAAAATGCTATGCAAACGTTTTGTACAGAAGATCAGTGGAAGCAGCCGGTTCTAAATGAATGCTTGGAACTGCTCAGACCAGACTACTCGGAAATCTCAGGACTTACAGAACGTGCTGAAATAAAAACAAATGTCTTAAATGAACCTGGTTCCACAAATGCGAAGCTTTGTAATGATGGAAACTCTCCAGTAACCCAAAGGGAAAATGTGCCACAGGTGCTCAAATTCAGTCTCAAAGTCAGAGCGTTAGCACTTTTACGAGCTCCTATAAAAGACCACAACTCCACCTTTGTGTTTTCTTGCTGATCACTTACTGCTGGAACTCTCTCAAGCTCCCATTCCCACTGAGTCCAACAATACTGAAGACCTTCAAGGTGCTGAACCATCTCCCAGTCACACAGCGAGTCCATCTCACTCTCCATGCTGACCATTTCTACCGAGAAAGTTCACAAGGGTCGTCCAGTACAGCGATTAACCCAGCTGATTGATGGTCCAAGATCTATCTTCGTGGAGGACAGTTTTCCAAGTTTGTGTCGTTGGGACCAAGCCCAAGTTCTGAAGTATAGCCTAGCTCTTAGATGACCTGGAGTAACCTCCTCAACCTTCTGGCTACATGTCATGTGTCATCACCCAGCCTGTGCATCAAGTCTAGGAGTGGAAGTTCTCTTGATTGGCTCAGGAAACCACAACATAACCCAGGAAGGCTGAAATCCTGGAGATAAATCCACATTAAACTTTCACCAGAACTTGTTTTAAAAAGTGGTGAGGCTGTTTCAAACCTTTCACAACATATCAACAAATATACTTCATCTCTTAATCTTTCCTGAAATTAAGAGGCGAGATTTCTGCAGGCAATCAAGGATACCTTCAGGAAAGTTTAGAAACAGCATGCAAGAAGCAGAAGAAGAAGTGATCACATTTCTTTGGTGCAAACAGAAGATCCTACTCTCCAAACAGGAACGATGTCTTCAGCTGCTGTTTCTTTGTTTTGGAGCATCTCGGCCCATCAAACTGAAAAAAAGAAGATCCGGTGGCTTCCGACTTGTTAATGATCGTTTGAAAAGTGGTTTCGACTCTGCTTGTTGCGATGCAATCTTCTAAGAATAAACTTTGGAAGTCTTGTACAGTTTTACACAGTGATTGCTTCAACCATGTGTCAAAGGGAAGAAACTGTTGGAGTAGATAATAAATCCTGCTTCAAAAAAATACTCAGAACACAAAGCACGATTCCTTGAAGAAAGGCGAGAGACGAGGTCAAGCAATGTTCCTGCGTGTTGAGAAATAAGACTGGAGCTCTCCACTTAAATGAGGCAGCCAAAACAACAGCTTTACCCAGAGCTCTTGCAGGTTTCCTAGAAAACAACAGTGCAGGATGGGAGGAGACAGTCAGGGAATGTTTGTGTGCTGAGGAAATGGGGGAGTGTCCAAGGCTGCACTTGAACCAATCAGAAAAGCAGGAGAGTCCAGAGGAGGGGCCGAGGTGTCGAAGTGTGTCCTCTGCTGCAGCGCTGTCATACCTCCCTCCAACCCGATGGTGGAGGGGCATGGATATTTACGATGACGGCCTTCACGGGTGCCCCCTTTCAGAATTCTTACAGTTCTTCCTGGAATTCCTTTTGTTCTCCAGCCTTTAGGATCACAGGAATCTCTTCTTTGCACAGAAGCCTGTGGTTGAACATGACCCTGCTCCTGTGTCCTCCTCCTGTTTGACGAGTTACTCCAAGATGTCATGATCTGAAGAGTAAAACCACCTGGTGCTGCACGCCTTCTCAGGAAAAAAAAAAAGACAATTCCCCAAGTAGTTAGAGGTTAAAAGGTACGACCTGGAGCTTTGTGTGAAAATGAAACCCTGTGTTATCGGGTCCCACACCGAACCGAACCAAACCACCCACTAGCATGCGAGATGAAACTTTTGTTTTCTACTAATGTAGTTTCCTTCACTAAGCATCAGAACAAAAAAAAGTGTACATAAGTTGGAAAATAGTGCTTTATCCTGGTGTGAAGTTAATAATGCTGTGTAATAAAAATAGAGCTCAATAAAGGGAGAGGGTGGACAAATGTGTGAGCAGAGCAGCAAAGTCATTTAAAAAGTCTTTATTAGGTTTTGGGGAACGATAAACAGTTGCAATGATAGTAGGAATAGGTCCAGACAGTTGACACAGTCGATTCAAAGGAAGAAAAGGCAGGAACAGACACCAGTGAGACTTTCCACTTCTCGTGGTAAATTATCGCAAGACCTCCTCCCTGGCCGGTGCCATGGGGTTGACAGATGTAAACAAACCCCGGAGGAGTGGATTCATTAAGTTGGGAAAAGTCATTGGGTTGTTGCCAAGTCTTGGTTAAACAGAGAAAGTCAAACTTACTTTCTGAGGAGATCCTGGATGAGATGTCCCTTGCTCGTGAGTGAGCGGATATTGAGCAGACCGAAGTTGACAGTGGTGTTGTCACATTTGGCAGGAGAGTTAGCCGACCGGGCTAGGCAGGCTAGCACACTGTGGTCAACAACCCGGCTGGTGTTATGTGGAGTGCGATGAGAAGTGGACCAGATGGATTTTATTGTTTTCGACATGTCTTCTTGGGCGTTCCGGTGAGACCCACAGTGGATGCATCTCCGGCAGGGCAGGAAAGTTATATCCGAGTGTGGCTTCCATCCCTGGAAAGTTTCGTCGTGTTGAAAATTGGTGTGGGTCAAGCGCCAGATGAATTCATCTGTCGCAACCATGAAGGCATCTATGAGCATCCTTGAGGCTTATGTGGACTACTGGGGATTGCCATAGCATTCTGTCACAAATATCGAGCTCAAAATGTTCACGGAACAGGGGTGGTAGCCACATATGACTCACGGAACCCCTTTTTATAGTGCAGAAAGTGAAAAGTTTGCCTAGGGGGCATGGCTAAGACTTTATTACACCATGAAAACCACTCAATGCTGTCATTGCTATAACGCTATACACTGCTGCTGCCATTGGTTTTACTGATGTCTTCTGTCGCGGCTACTGTGGCTTCATTTGCATATTTACTCCGCCCAAATTTATGCGACGGATCACCTCCAAAATCTGCTGGAATGGCCACAGTAGCCCCAGCCATGGTTCTCACGGATCAACCGGCTATGTGTGACCTTGGCATAAGAAGGCAAAAAATTCTTTTTTTTTTTTTGCCTTATGACAAGGCACACCTGTTAACTGAAAAGCATTTCAAGTGACTACCTCATGAAGCTGGTTAAGGCTCTGGTCACACTACAGCTCATGATGGTTTTGCGAATACTCAGCATTTGAAAAATTGGTCGCATCACCACCAAGTGTGCGATGCACAGTAAATATTCTCTGAGCTTTCTGAGTTGTTTTTGGTGTGTCTCCGCTTTGTATGTGGCCAAAAAGTTGCAAAAACATTCAATGCATGTGTTGAAATTTGGTGGCAATGTTTTAGTCGGCAAACTAAGCAGCGAATGCTCAGAGGTGGATTTGGGAATACTTCCCAAAGCTCAGGGAACCTTCACTGAGCCTCTTGAGATGTATTTGTCTCGAATCCATATCACCAATGCTCATAGGGGCCTCGGCGACAGCAGCAAGGCATAGTCTAACCTTCGCCAAAACTTGAAAAGTGTATTTATATTTGGCAATCCTTCCCCGAGATTTTATAACTGGTTGTGCAAAGGGTTCATGAATATTCAGCAAATGTTTTGCGATGGCTGGACAACACATTTGAGCTCGTCGCTGATTAGTTGGCACTGATGTCACGCATTGTTGAAATCTTTTGAGCAAAGCATCGGCGATCATTCTCCTGCTAGATGCTGATACATACAAAACCCTCAAGCATGCCTCCTAGGAAAAATACCATGTTTCCTCAAAAGAAAAGGACCAAATGTTCACCTGCTGTGTGACCACAACTTTTAGCTCGCCTGTACGAAGCACGCATCGCCACCAAAACACCTAATTTTCATCGATAATCTAACACAAAGCATTGCAAGCTGTAGTGTGACCGTAGCCTAAGATAATGCCAATAGTGTGCAAAACATCATCAAAGTAAATGGCGGTTACATTGAAGAATCTAAAATATAAATGTAACATATTGTGTTTTTTAAACCCTTTTGTGTTTATCACATAATTCCATATATGTTCCAGATGTCATTTCATAGTTTTGATGTTTTCAGTATTGTTCTACAATGAGACCATCTCAGTCCCATCTTTCTGAGCTTAATTCCCAAGCTTTCCATAGCACATGTGGAATTAAGCTAAGAAAGATGAGACTGAGATGGTATGGGCACATCCTGAGAAGAGATGCAGAGCATGTTGGAAGGAG